>JANHFR010001191.1:21558-32869 GCA_032468015.1 Mimophis mahfalensis | reverse complement strand
CCCCCAAGTTTCATGCTGGCCAGTTGATGCTACCAACCTCCCTCTTTGCTGTGGGGTGTTCACTGCTGTGTTTTGTTACCAAATGAAGTTCCTTTGCTTGTTTCCTCAGTTGGGAGTAGGGTTTCTCTATACACGCATAAAAAATGGACATTTTCCTGGGGAGAATTTCAGTCATACTTGACAGAAACATTTGCACAATTAGCCCATTTCTATTTCACAATTGAAAGTGACCTGTGCAAGAGGTATTTTTCAGATATAAAAGTATCTTATAAAATGTTTGTTTATTTCAGGAACTGGGCCGCTGGACTGCCAGAGGGAGGAGGGGGAAGCTAGGAGGCGATAACAACACTCTAAGCCTAAAGAAAACTATCCAGCATCACTTTTTCATGGGCCTCCTCCCCTTATTGTTTGAAGCTTCCTTGTCAGGCTTTGCTCCTTCCTCTGCTTGTCCACTTTCCTCTGGATGAGAGTTGGCTCCCGCAGGGCTGTGTCCCTTTCAAGAATCCCATTTAGTTTAACTTTTCAAAGGATCTCTAAAATAAGAGAGCAGTTTTCTTTGGTGATGAAAGTGGTTAAGAAACCATCACCCTTTAATTTCCTGAGTAGTAATAAATATTTGTTAATTACTTTTCTTCCGGTGTCCCTTTGACACATAGGAAGTTTTTCATGGTTTGCTAGGTTTGCTCTGGCCACAGAGAACGCCATGTTTTCAACTCTTAGAACAAAACTGTGTCCTATTTGATCATAAACTACTTTTAGCCTCTGAGAAGCAATGTGTAAGTATTTTTGATAAATAATCATTGTCTCTGAACCTGGAAGATGCTGACCTACCCTTTGTGCAACACACTCAAGTTCTACTTTTAATTCTCCTCCTCTCATGAGATAGACTTTTTCTTTTTTTGCAGTCATTCATTGTCTGAAGGAAATATTCTAAATGAATTGGCCAACCTCTATATCACCAATCACTAAAATGAAACTGAGACATTTGGAAAAAGTGACATGGTAGATGATAGATATAGGTAGATAGATAGATAGTCACATAGATAGATGGATTGATGGATATAATATGGTATGGAAGGATTGATATGATATGATATGATATGATATGATATATGATATACGATTATGATATATGACTATGATACATGATATATGATATATGATATACGATAAGAGCTGTGGCTATCGTTAGAATGAAGTACTGCAGGATACTTTTGCTGCCTGCCAGCTGCCTGCAATTTGGCAGTTCAAATCTCACCATACTCAAGGTTGATTCAGCCTTCCATCTGGCCTGCTCATCATAGAGAGCGGGTGATGGCTCCTTTGGCTGTGGAGGAAACTGGGGAAGGGCAAAGTCAGGCTGGGCAGAGCAGGGGAGAAGTAGAACAAAGGAGGGGCAGCTCAGATGAAGACCAAGGCCCACCCCCTTTTCATCCTCAGGGGCAAAGGGAAGAACGCAGAAGAGAACAACCTGGGTGGCCTGGCTTTTGAGGAAAGAAAGGGCCCTGATTCCCTTCACCTGGGGGTGGAGTTTAAAGGAGAGGCAGTTGGGAGGGGCATTGGCCAGGAACAAACGCTGAATGGACCTAGTGTTGAGAGTTGTGGCCAGCATTCCTGGCATTCCTCCTGACTGCTTGAATTATTGCTGTGCTTCTGTGTGCTTATCTAGCCTTGCTGGAATTATTGTCATGATTCTTCACTTATTGGATTCATTATCTTGCCCTGCTGGAGTGACTGATTGCAGTCATTCTGCTTACAGCATTTGGACTGGAGTATTTGCAGTAAGAGGCTGTTGCAGGTTCATGGGAGCTCTTTTCTCCAGGCCAGAGAGTAAACAGGACACTGGGGGCAAAGTTGGAGCAAATAAAGGGACTCCTACCTGTTCTCTGGCTGTGTTGCCTTCATGCTACGCCCCGGGTCATCACACCATCCTTCCAAGGTTGGTAAAATGAGGAGCCAGATTGTTGGGGGCAATATGCTGACTCTGTAAACCATTTAGAGCGGGCTGTAAAAGCACTGTGAAGTGGTATAAAAGTCTAACTGCTATTGCTATGTCTATAATGTGATAGACACATATGATAGACAGAATTACACATACAAACCCACTCAGATTGACAAGATCTTAGTTATTTTATACCTAACCAGCTAAGCATTCGCCATTTGTAGTTCAGATAATATCACTCAGTTTTCGAGTATTATTGTACTAGTTGCAGTTTGAATCCTCATGATCTTCAAGATAGTAACTTCTATTATCTTGCTAACCATAACTCAACCAGGCAACTTATAATATGTTAATGCAATCTATAGGGTCTTTCTGGGTCCAAACCCTGCATTCATGAAGCAGTGTTACATTCTAATCAATATATTATCTCTTCTGAGATGTCCCTTGCTCTCTGGTATTTATGAGGATTGCATAGCCATTGTCTTTTTAAAAACACATTTCTGCTTTTCCTCCAAATAGTAGCATTCTATTGCACAAATCCATAGAGTGGATTTGCATTTTGCCAAACTATGATGGGAGAGACATATACAATTAAAATTCCCAATAGGTTTGGGAATGTGTTAACTTTTTATGGGAGACAGAGAGTAGAAAGAGAGCAGAGGGAGAGTGGAAAAGAGTGGAGCAGCTCAGTCACATTGGCAATCACTGTCTCTACAAATCAATAGCCTTTGCTTGGCAGACATTTTAAATTGAATCAAGTGGCCCTCAACTGAAAGCAAAACTGATAGTACATCTTTCCATGTCCTTGTCTTTGCATACTGCAAAGAAAATCCAGTATGCCTAGAAAGTTATTTCTCAGACAAAGAGGATGTCCACAGATATATTCTGTCCATGCTTAAGATTCAGCTGATGAAATTCTATATCTTAAGATCACAAGTCTGCTTGAAATGAGAGCTGTCAGTATCAAAGGATGAGCATACAAAGTTCAATGCTGAAATTTAATTGGATAAAAACTTTACTCTTCCAAATGTTTTTTACAGTATTGGCCTTCTCCGGCTGTGATGTATTATCAGCTTCGGCCAAACCTGTTGTTTCTATTGGATAGGAGTGATAGCGATGGCAACTGGTTTAAGAATATTAGTTTGCATGTTGTTAGAAACAAAAACAGTCTGTCAACTCTGAGAATGACTTTAGCTGAAGCCACATTCCTTTTACTTCCTTTCTTAGTTGCCATACATGTGGAGGGAGGGGGAACTATGGGGAGTGGGATAATTTCCTCCCAGGTGCCAGACATAACAGCGATAAGGTCTGTGGGAATCAAGGTCATTTCAACAAGAGCTCGCAACAGCTGGAGGGAGTAGCTGAACAGCCTGCCATCCACTTGATTGGTTAATGTGACCAGTGACACTAGGGGTGGCGGGTGCCATCTATTGTTTTTATTATAAAAAAAAAATGCAGGAAATATTTAGAGTTGGTTTCACATTTGAACATGTCAATATGCTGTACCCTGTAAAATGGACCTTTGAGAAAAGCCACAGCTGATTGGGCCATTATTTGGAACCGTGACACAGTCTCTTGAATTAGAGCATCCAGTTCTAAATAAATAAATATGTATAGGTTCCATTTCGTATAAAAATAGCATTGGGGTTGATTCCAGCCAAAGTTCACACACTTGGAAGATCAGGAGCCTTTTGGTCTTCCTCCTCCTCCTTTTTCTACAAGATCAATAGAAGAGCTAGCAACCTCCTCCATTGGACTGACATTGCTCATAGTGGCACAGACACAGATCTACTTGGAGAACCCAGCTTCTCCAAACCTGCTCCCCTCTGCCCTCAAAACCTAGAATCAGCACAGTTTTTCCCTTTTAACAGGAGGTTCTCACTGATTTATCCAACAAAATGGCAGCATGGAAGCTTCCAAGAAATATGGCTTCTAAAGCTGACACAAAATTTGTTTCATGTCGCTAGTAATTACAGTTTCAGTAAAACTGAAACAATCAATGCAAATTCTAATAATAATCAACCAATTAACTTTCATTTATTTTAACTCATTTCCAGATTACTGCACTGAAGTGAAATCTACAATTCTCCCCTTCGGGCTTTCTTAACCACTCAATAAACCAATGTTTAATGGGATTGTACAGATAAGCCATATCTGCATTTTTCAGCATTCAGATAAATCTGGAGCATATGCTTGATGGCCTGACTTTATATATGTAACAGGGATCATTAAAATCAAGGGTTGAGTGATTTACAAGGACATAATTCCAGCCAGAGAATCTCTGCTAAGGTTGTAAACCATCTGAGTTGTCATCCACATTATCTCAGGATACAACAGTAAATAAATCCAAAATGTCATTGATTTCACATCCCTCAGGTTTTACTTATTTGCAGATTCTCTCTCTCTTTCTGTGTGTGTGCGTATATCAGATTGTTATACTTATAAGTGAAGAATCATGGTTGCCAGGACCAATCCAAGATATTTTCTAACACGTGCCAAAGTTTAAATGGCACCTAGCCAACCCTTAACTGGGAGCTGAAGTACTCAGTACTTAGGATAGCTAGCCAATTTAGGATATGTAAGGAAGCCACTTGTACACACAGTCTGATTCTGCAATTTCCCCCAAATCTGTAGCCTAAAGTAGGGGTGTCAAACTGGTGGCCCGTGGGCCAGATGTGCAGACCACACCCACCCCAGCTCCACAATTGGGAAAAAATGTAACACTCTGTCACATTAAGTTTCTCCTTGTATTTAACATTATTGGAGTGAAGACAGCACCAGAGCTTGTCTCTGGGCCAAACCTGTGTCCCCTCTGCAATGAGGCCCTTAGTCAGATCACAAAAAATCCACTTAAAGCAGACCTGGGAGAACTAAAAAAGTTTCAGTGTGGCTCGTGCAATTTGGGGTGGGGGGGCATAGGGGAAAAGGGACTGTTGTGTCATTAGATTTTGACTAAAACAGAGGGTTTTTTAAAAAGAAATATCAAAGAAATCTTCAAGAGAAGCCCAAAGAGATACAATAATATTTATGGTATTTCTTGGGTGGAGGGGCAGACTGGTTGTGTGTGGAAGATGGCTTTTAAGTCCATGAAGAAAGAAGAATGTATAATTAAAAGAAACAGAGAATATTGACTAGCCCCGGTCTTCTTTATATATGATACTTGAGCAGCATAAGATAGAGGCTTTTATTTTTCTTCTTTTTTCTAGTAGCATCAGTTTAGATGTAGCAACCTGATTTAGACTAACTTTGGGATTTGTTGGAGTGGTGCATGTGCATTTTTAGTTGCTTTGAGTTTAAGATACATACACCCAACCTAATATGTGCTCATCTTTGAAGCTGCTTTCTTCCCAAAGAGGACAGGCAGGAAGACATCTTGTTATTACGGGATAGTTTTGTATTGCTCATTTTATTGATTGTATTTTTATTAGTCAATGACCAAAACAAATTTTCTATCAGTCAGCTGTCTGAGGGGTCCTCGGTACTCTCTGAGCTTGCTTGTTTTCTTGCAGATGTTTCATTACCCTAATTAGGTAACATCATCAGTGCTAGTATGGAGTGCTGTTTGCTCCTTACTATATTCCGAATATAAACTGACAGAATAGTAGTAGCACTTAGTGAGTTACAGTCCTCTCTAAACGATTTACAGAGTCAGCCTATTGCCCCCAACAACCTGGGTCCTCCTTTTACCCACCTCGGAAGGATCTACAGCTAAGTCAACCTTGAGTCTGGTGAGATTTGATTTGCCAAACTACAGGCAGCTGGCAGGCAGCAGAAGTAGCCTGCACTACTGCACTCTAATCACTGGACCACCACGGCTCAGTAAACAGCCCAACCAAAGAATTTCTAAGACGCCCAAACTCACACAGGCAGGCAAGACACCAAAATATAAACTCAGAGCAAACAGCTTTCCTTACTAGTACTGATGATGTTAGGACTGCTCATTTCAACCCTGAGCTACCACTATTCTCCTTTATTAGTCTGCTGTCTGTTTCCAAAGAGGAGGAAGAAACCTCATTTGTACCTTATTCTAAATTTTCGGGGTACTCTAGACTATAACTTTAGTGTAAGCTTCCTCCTCCCGAGCAGGATATTGAATTGAATTGATGTTGCATTGAATTGATACACCAGAGCTCTCCGCTCCTCAATATATCGCCTTTTGGTCAGAGGCAATAATCTTGGAGAGAAGGCATTCAACCTTCAGTAGAGGAGACTACGGATCTGCCAAATTGCTTGACAGAGTAATCATTTAATTGCATACTATTTATTCCTAAATTTATCTGTCACCCTCTAGGTAATAGCTCTTAATCCAATGTACTAATAAAAGTGTGAATAAAACCCATGTAAATCAAAAGTAGTACAACAACCCCAAAAACCAATTACAAGAATCAATTAAAACAGCAATTATAAACAACAGAGGCTAATATAAGCATCTAAAAATGTAATGGAGCTAAAACTGCTTAAAATGCATCTCAGGGAGCATCCTTGAATAGAGTGAGACCCCCTCCCCTGGCCTAGCTAGCCCAGCACTGTTGGTAAGGACTGGTGGTGGCTCATCAGGGTTTCAAATAGCCCTTTATATTTCATCTGGTGTTTACTTCTATAGGCTTGCTTGGAATTGTTGGGGGGGCTGAACCTCAGACTTTCTGCATGCAAAGCAACACGCTTGACACTGAACTGTAAAAGCAAGATAAGGAGACTGAAATGCCCAAGGGGAAAATGAAGGTCTTCCCCCTGGTGCTGAAAAGATAACAAACATGCTTCCCCTCAGAGGTTCTTCCATACCTGGGATGCTGCTCCTGAAAAGGCCTATTCATAAGCATTTCCATTCATAACCAAGACTCGTTTGTGGTGCAGTGGTTAGAATGCAGTATTGCAGGCTAAGTCACTGCTGACTGCCAGGAGTTCGATCCTGACCAGCTCAAGGTTGACTCAGCCTTCCATCCTTCTGAGGTGGGTAAAATGAGGACCCAGATTGCTGGAGGAAATACATCAACTCTGTAAACCACTCAGAGAGGGCTATAAGGCACTGTGAAACGGTATAAAAGTCAAAGTGCTATTGCTGTTGCTGTGGTGTGATAGACAGATATGATAGACAGAATTACACACATACGAACCCACTCACATAGACAAGATCTTATTTGCTGTGTGTCCATTTTTGCCAAACTATTCCTCACAAATTCTAATGCCCGCTACCTGCATTTACAAGTATTATTAGTAATGCTGAGTCAGCAAATTCTAATCCATCCCTCCCCCCCCCCGCAAGCATTTCCAATACAACTAATAGAAAAGATATTACAGATAGTCCCTGTTTGCCAACTGATTCATTTAACATCCATTGGCAGTTGTGACGGATTAAAAAAAAAAACATTTTGCAACCAGCCACTTTGCAAGCTGTCTTTTCATTTACAACCTTTGCAGGTCTGTAAGGCAAGGAAAGCTCAAGTTAGTTCATAAGCATTATTGTGTTTTCACTTAGCGACCACTTCATTTAACAACCAAATTGCCAGTCCTAATTGTGGTCACTAAATGAGGACTAGCTGTATTTAATTTCCAAGGAAAGATGTCTCAAGGAAACTTCTTTCCTTGGCTTTTTCTTTTTTTAGATCACAAAGCAGGGACAGCCTGAAAGTTGTTTGTTTTTTAAAAAGGGTAACAAACATCAAACCCTTTGATTAACTTGCAGGTATAAAATAAGTCCCCAGACTATCCCAAAATAAATTCTAAGGTACTCTGAGGACGAGGTAGAAAAGAAACAGAAGTTTCTTTTGCAGGAGCAAATGGGACAAGGATTGAAGGACCTATTTTTTGCATAGCCTCACTTATATTCATATACGCAATGCTAAACTTGCAAGTTTTAAAGAAAAGGAAAGAATGTGAAACCCATTCAATATTAATTAAAGGCAGCATGGAATTTGGACATGGTGGAAAGAAGAATGATTACCAGGGACCGAAAGGAATGGAGCTGCACAGTGTAAATGAAATCTAGCTGCATTTCTTTTTCTTATTTTAGTCCTTCTAATTCATTTTTTTCCCTTTTCCCTTTTCATGTAACATGTTGCCTACTCCAACATGCAATGCAGGGTGGGATTCAGTTTTTTTTACTACCAGTTCTGTGGGCATGGCTTAGTGGGCGTGGCTATGCTGTCAGTCAACCAGAGGTGGTATTTGCCAGTGTTAGCCAATCAGAGGTGGTATTTGCCAGTTCTCTGAACCAGTCAAAATCATTGCTACCAGTTCTCCGGAACCTGTCGGAACTGGCTGAATGCCACCTCTGATGCAATGGGAGTATGGCAATGGGTACATAGGTTAGAATGTGTCAAAATGAAGCACTGATTCATTGGCATAAACCAGCCTCTATCCAAACCTCCTGGCTTCCAAACTCACAGGATTCCCAGGGTGTCCAGATGGGACTATGTTGTAGGGAGGTTGGTTTGAGGATTGAATCAAATCTACAAGGAAGCTAGCAAAATTATCCCCACAAGTAGCTGTGGGGATGGGATGGAGGTGAAGTATGACAGAGAGAAGAAGACTTCCTTCAAAGGCAATAATGTTTGGGTCAGATTATTCATTTGTTCTTTGTTACTTTGAGTCTTCACTTTTCCTTCAGTATTCAAGGCACCCTATGACCTTCATTTTTTCTACAACAAGCCTGTGAGGTTGGACTGAGAGATAATAATTGGCCCCAAACCATTCAGGCTCTAATCCATTACCAAGAAAAATGCCAGTTGTTTGAATAGGGCAGGGGTCTTCAAACTTGACAGCTTTAAGACTTGTGGACTTCAACACCCAGAATTCCTCCTTGCCAAGTTTGAAGACCCTTGGTATACTTCTCTATCACAACTAAAGATAAGTCAGAACTACTTTCTGTGTCATGTTTTTTTTAACATTTGGGCAAAGGTATTTCATTCTGCTACATTCATTTTAGTTATTTTGAGTATGTTGAGCCAAAGCGAGCACTAGTTTGGTACAGTGATTAAGGAAGTGGGCTAGAAACTGACAGGCTGTGAATTCTAGTCCTGCCTTAGGTGCAAAGCCAGCCTGGTGACCTTGGGCCATTCACTCTCTCTTAGCCCTAGGAAAAAGGCAAGGGCAAACCACTTCTAAAATCTCACCAAGAAAACTGTTGGGACATGTAAGGCTGGTGCCAGGAGTCAACACTGTCTCAAAGGCAACAAACAAACAAAAAATATTGAAATTGAAAACTATTGAAATGTAACCAAATTCCTTCTGGTGCTGTCAGATTCCTGGCTCCCACAGATTAACACATCTCTCCTCCTGCAATGATTCAAATTGCTATGTTCTGAAGCATTTTAGATGCAACATTTTCCTTTAGGGTTTCTAAACAGTGACTCCCAGCCCTAACCAATGAAAGACCTTGTGCTAGTATTCTGGTTTCTCTCCCTTCACTCTCTCTCCCTCTCTCCCTCTCTCCCTCTCTCTCTCTCTCTCTCTCTCTCCCCCTCTCTTTCTCTCCCCCCTCTCCCCCTCTCTCCATCACTTTCTCTCTTTCTCTTGAGAAAAAAATGTGAAGTGATAAGAGAAAGTATGGAAAGTTCATCAAAGGAAGGGCATAATAGATGCATGTCTCCCCTTCTAAGGTTTTGTAAGTAAGGTAGGATAATTCAAGAAGAGCAATCACACTCCAAAGACTTCATTCTTTTATTCATTTATTCCTCTCATTTAAAAAAAACCCCAATCCTGGAGGGATCAAAGTTAGGCCAGGACATTTAACTGCTTGATGGCACCTCTTCTCAATTCACACATAGAAGCTGATGAAGGCAACAAGGTCTTTTAGGCATCCAATCAGCACATCTTGTTCTCACAGACTAACCGCTGGACAACTCATGAGCCCTGTGACCTTCGCCTGCAATCCTAAGGAAGATCCTGTCTTTTAGGAAAGGCCTGATTAATTTTCTCTGTCTTGGGAGATAAACCTCATTCCTCAGAATCTGATAACTGTAATTTTTCACCAGAACCATTGAAATTCTGTCATAAACTTCTAAGGCACTCTTACAAGACCATCTAGAGATCTCATTCTCCCTCCCTCCCTGCCCGCCTCCTTGTATGGCAGTTATAAAAAAAAAAAAAGCATCCCCACCAGGTATGGGAATTTGAAAGCAAGGCCCATCTATCTATTTCCTAGGGATGTGCTGAAGAGATTGGCAGCGGCAACAATCGCATTGCCCCCTGCTGGAAAAGCTGCCTTTTGTGTGGTTTTAGCTGCACCAGTCACCACTAAGGACTGAGAAGCAGCAGAATAATTGGGTCCTGTGTGTGTGTGTGTGTGTGTGTGTGTGTGTGTGTGTGTGTGTGTGCGCGCGTGCATTTGGACGGTGCTGTTGGGTGCGTGGGTGGGTGGATCCTTTTTCTCTACAAAGCTGTGCCTTCCGGATTCGTTGAATTAGCAGTACCCATCGTTCTTACCCGACAGGATCATAAAAAAGGGGAGCACCAGTCGAGAAAGATCCGCCCTCGTGCTCCCATCCTAACGCTTCTGTGGCAGAGGCGGCCTTAAGTGAAGAGAGCAAGTTTATCTCAGGATCAACCCTGTCGCCCGCCTTTCCCCGGACGGCCCGATTCCTCCGACGAGCGGATTCTCAATGCAAACCTCTCCTTATACCATAGCCGTCATCGGACATTGGCGATCACGTTGGAGATCCTATATGCAAACCGCCGAAGAAACGACGGCCACACGGGTTTGGCATAACAAACAGCGGAGCAATCCGGCAAAGGTTGGCGCCGAGACGGTACGAGCCAGGAAGAGACCCAACGAAGGGAAGACGGCGGGAGGAGGAGGGGCAGCGAGGAAAGAGAAAGAGACCGGAAGAAAAGTTGGCTCCAAAGACCGTGAAATGAGCTCCCCCAGACCAGCCGACCGGCTCGGCTCTCTGAAGGGCGGTCATCCAACAGGGGTGGGAGCGGAACCCGACTCCCCAGCGCTCACAAGGCGTTAAGGGAGACTCTTGGTTGGGCGGGGGGAAGCGCCCTTGAGTCGATTCACTCCAGTCCCTCTTACTCCACCCTCCCTCCTTTCCCTCCCTCGCCTTTATTCTAAGAAAAAAAAAGCACAAGCAGAAGCCGTAAAGATTGGAAACCGGAGCCGAAGGTACAACGAAAGTGGTATGGAGGTGGATGAATGGGATAGATAGGAAGCCTCCTTTCTCCGATATCCACTGTATTTTAATTGCCCTGTACACCGCCCCGAGTCCCTCGGGAGAAGGGCGGTATATAAATCTAAATCTAAATCTAAATCTAAATCAATCTAAAAGAGGCAAGGAATGGCTATCTAAATCAGTGTTTCTCAACCTTGGCCGTTTGAAGATGCGTGGACTTCAACTCCCAGAATTCCCCAGCTAGCAACGCTGGCTG
>JANHFR010001187.1:161069-174326 GCA_032468015.1 Mimophis mahfalensis | reverse complement strand
AGCAGGCATATGCATGGAATGAGGGCTGTTGCTAAAACACATTGTAAGCCGCCCTGAGTCTTCGGAGAAGGGCGGGACATAAATGGGATTAAAATAAATAAATGAATGAATGAATGAATGAATGAATGAATGAATGAATGAATGAATGAACGAGCGATGGGGAAGAGTGGTGGGGTAAGTAGAGCCGTCTGTCACCACCGGATCTCCAGCCTGAGAGAAGGGAGAGGACAGGAGACGCCTTGGCTTCCCTTCACTTTGCGCCACTTGTTTTAGCTCTGCTTCCGCCCCCCATCGCCTGTCACAGCTGGATTCAAAGCGGAGACGTCTCCTGTCCTCTCCCTTCTCTCGGGCTGGAGACCTGGTGGTGGCAAACAGCCCTGCTTACCCCGCGGGGCTCTGGGCGCATTGTGGGGCTGAACTGACTGGTGAATGGTTGCAGTGCTGTCCGCCGATGCACTTTTGAGAGGTGGACCCAGTTTAGTTTTCTGGGCTTGGGAGTGCGGCTTGCTCAGTGGAGGAGTGGTGGCCTGCGAGATCTCCCCATCCTGGGGGTTTAAAGGATTTTACTTTTACACTGTGTGTTCTGTGGCATATTTAACTACGGTACATTTGTGTGCTTCAAAATCTTCAAAAAACCATGAAGTTCACCAGAGTCTGGAACTGATTAATCGTATTTCCATACAATCTAATGAGAAAATGTGATTTGGTTTACAACCAACTTGGTTTACAACCAAAGTTATGGAATCAATTGTGGTTGTAAATGGAGGTTCCCCTATAGTCTGAACAGCAAGGTCTTCGAACTTGACGGCTTTAAGACTTGTAGACTTCAACTTCCAGAATTCCTCCTCCAGTCATGTTAGCTCAGGAGTTCTGGGAGATGAAGTCTTAAACTTGCCAAGTTTGAAAGCCCTTGCTGAACAGTTTGCCTGCACCCCTACAATAAAGTTCAAAACAATAAATCACAAATTTTAAAAAAAGCAGATTACAAAAATTAATTGTAATTAACTTTTAGAATAAGCTTTCACACTAGAAAAATACCAAACACAAAACACATTCAGGTAGTCCTCGAGTTACAAACATTCATTTAAATTCAAAGACTAGTCAAAGTTATGTCACTGAAAAAAAGTGACTTATGACCAGTTCTTGCACTTATGATAGCCACAGCATTCCTGTAGTTATACAATCAAAATAATTGGCAACTGGCATATATTTACGTTGCAGGATTTGGTCCCGATTGCAGTCGTAAATCTGAGGACTACCTGTAATCATAATATACTATCCCTCAAAATTAATCCACTCCCAAGGATACTCTTACCGTATTGTACCTACAAGAGTAATTAAGACTTCTGGTACTTCTTCTGGTATCCAAATCCTAACTTGGCCTACCTGGAATAGCTGACACAGCCTCACTGAATTTTTCTCTGCTCTTCTTACATCAAGAATCAAAGAAGGGAATTTTGAGTTTCTTTCTACCTCCCTCCTCGTTCTCAGGGATGAGCTGATGTTTGCATATCTGTTCTTGCATTCCTTCTTCAAGATTATCTCTGTACCATTCTACACAAGGTTCTCTGAAAACAGATTTTAAAAGCTTTCTTAAAACAAAAAAAGGTCAACAAGGGAAGGGAATGATCCTCCAAAGAATGCAGAGCTGAGACTGAGAAGTCTTGTCCCTCTGATCCTTAATAAGGAAACTCCCTAGGGAGAAGAATCCAGAGAGACTACTCTTCCAAACCTTACTCAACAATCAGAAGCCAATAGAAGTAGGCAGCCCATAGACTTTAACAGGGATTAGGCAATTGCCGGTTTTAAGCCATGGAGGACTTTGAAACCAGGGCTCTGAATTGCATCCAGAAGTTACGTTAGTAACCAATGCAATACTGCCCTGTCTTATGTTAGAATACCTAGAACAGCGGTTCTCAACCTGCAGGTCACGACCCCTTTGGGGTCAAATGACCCTTTCACAGGGGTCGCCTAAGACAATAGGAAAACACATATTTCTGATGGTCTTAGGAACCAAGACACTGCTCCTCTATCCATGTCCTTCCACGCCGCTCCCACCCTTTGTCTTTGGGCCTGCCCAGCCCATCTTGTCCAGTGCTGGCGGGAGCAGCACAGGTGACTCAGACTGGGGAATCCTGCCACCACCGCCCGGCCGCCTGCCTGTCCTTGCTGCTCCCTGGCGCCCCTTGTGGCCAGCCAGCTCTGCACATGCACAGTTGAACTGTATTAAAGAGTCGCAGCATTAGGAAGGTTGAGAACCACTGACCTAGAGGCTACACAAGCTGCTACATTCAAGACCAACGGAAAATTTCCATTGTCCTTAAGGGCAGCTGTATGTACAACACACTGCAAACAAGAAATCACCAATGCATTACTAACACTACAGTAATTAGGGCTTCCCCAATCTAGGGATTGCCAAAAATGCCGCCATGCAAGATGTAACTGCAAATTCTCTCCTAGTCACAGCTATCATTTGTTCTTCTGCAGGAATTCACAATCCAAGAGAACCCCATGTTACAAACCTCCTTTGATGGGGCTACATTTAACCCTAACCCCATCCAGAACCAAATATGGAGTATACCTGGTGTCAGGAAGCTTTCAGACTCATAGGCATTGCAATCCCAGTTATTTGGATTAAGTCTTAACCTAGGTTTCCCTAAAAGCCTTTAGGAACTGGGACAGGTAGTCCTCAATTTACAACCACAATAAGGACCAGACTTCTTGTTAAACAGTGCGGTAGCTAAGTGAGGCATCACGTGACTGCACCTAATTTTAAAACCTTTCTGTCACAGTCACCAAGTGAATCACCTTTTTCATTAAGCAAGATATCATGTGACCACAATTTTTCCTGCTGACTTCTCCACTGTCTTTCTTTCTCAGAAGCCAGCGGAGAAGATTGTAAATGGCAATCATGTGACCATAGGATGCTGTGAGCATTCTAAATGTGCAACTGTTGCCAAGAGCCTGAATCTCGATCCCATGATCACGGGAACACTGCAACAGTCATAAGTATGAAGGTTGATTGTCACTTTTCAGCACCATTTTAATGTCAAATGATTGCTAAACAAATGCTTCTAAGTCCATGGCTACTTGTATTTGGTCCAGGGCTGAGATACACAATATCACACACACACACACACACACACTCTCACACTGAGGATACCTGGCACACAACCATAGTTTCTTATATGATAAATGGGAGAACAGTGTTTGCACAGCATTTCCAGCTATTAAAAAATATGTATCTGGAAATCAACTGAAATGGTATCAGTGAGTATGCTTTCTGCTAATACAGAAGAACCAGGAAAGAAGTGGATGGGACTATAAAATGCATTATGGACTCTTTTCCATAATTATTTTTTGAACGTCTTTTTTTTTTAATCCAATTTATATGCCGCCCTTCTCCGAAGACTCAGGGTGGCCTACAATCTTTTAAGCACAACTCAATGTGCTTAGCAATAGCCTTCACTCTTTAGTATATGCTTGCTTATTATTAGTGGCATTTTTACAAAGTCAGCTTATTGCCCCCAACAATCTGGGTCCTCAGTTTACTACCTCAGAAGGATGGAAGGCTGAGTCAACCTTGAGGCTGGTGAGATTCGAACTTGCCTTAATTACAGGCAGCTGGCTGCTAGGCTAAGTGCTAACAGCCTGCACCACCGAGGGTCTTCAAGCTGTGCATCTGGCAGTACTTACTCATCAGCAAAGATGTCAGAAGTTGCAAAGGTACTTAATAACTTGCATCCTTAGAACATCTTGAAGAAGCTACAGCTTTCAACCTGAGATGCCAATTTTCTATACATCATAAATCAGTTTGCCACAAAATTCTGATATATAATGCCCCAATCATTGTCCTTTCCAAACACAGAACTATCACTTTCACTATTTATGAAATTGTTCTACTAAATAGATTACTTTTTGAAAGAGACTGTCTGAATGCCTTATGATCAATCCAACAGTGATTCACTAAAGGTAGAACAATTTGTCGCTATATTAGTACATACATAGAGCTGTATCAACATCTTTAAGAGAACCCAGACATCAGCTGAAGACAGCCTAGAAATTCATTTAGGAAACTATACCACCAGATGAAAGAGAAAAAAGGAAGTTATTGACAAACTCTTTGGAAGAACAGTTTCCTGCAGAGAAAGCTAACAACAGCAGGGATAATCAGTTACCACTTCCTCATCATAACATGTGATTAAGCAAGCATTGTAAGAATGTGCAATTCAATTTGTGAAAATATGAAATCAAATAATTTAATTTTGGTTTAGAAAATAAATATAAATTCACCCAAAGGGAAAAAAAAAACAGAGAAGTGTTCTGAAAAATCATCTGTTGATAATTAAATCCTGGTTTTTACCATGCAGGGTGAAGCCAAAACTACACTTCATAGTTCACTGCAGTGTCAACCCACAGCTGGCCAGCAGGAAGAGTGTGTGTGTGTGTGTGTGTGTGTGTGTGTGTGTTCGTTCAATTTATCATACACCTCTATACTTTTTAAAACAGTAATTTCCTAATAAAGGTCAATGAATCTTCAAAAGAGATCCAAATTAACATGCATTTTGCTCTGCGTACCAAAAAGGAATAAAAGTTCAATAATCATTTGATGAATTTCATTTAAGATCCTAAACTTATAGTTTCATTTACAAGTCTCAACAATGAAATTAAAATTAGGTTAGTCTATGTAAGCAGCCATAACAGGAAGATACTTGCTAACAAGCTTTATGTCTTGCTTGCTCTTCCTGTCATGCTATGATCCCAAATACAAAATTCTCACAAAGCCAAGTATCTCACATCAACATAAGAGAAATATGCAAAACAAGCGTGCTATGGAAAAACAGGAAATAGCTCTCAAAAACAAAAGCTGTGCATCTGGCAGTACTTACTCATCAACAAAGATGTCAGAAGTTGCAGAGGTACTTAATAACTTGCAACCTTAGAATGTTCAAGTGAAATTGGAATCCCAAAATTAATTTTATCCAATTTCTTAGATAAACTAAATGCTGTAATTAGAAAATCACAGCATAATTTCTATGAAGGGGAGGACAAGTCATGGACATCATAAACTGAATTTGAATATAGAGACACTTGCTGTTTGCAATAAATAAGAAGGGAAATAACAAATTACCATTTGTTTCTTGTTTACTGTGTTTAATTACATTGTTGTTCTTTATGCTATCTTCCTTTAAGACAGAGTTCAAAACAATTGTACAGGAAGTCTCCTACACAGGTATCAACCAGATTTATATTGGATCTGCATATGTTAAATAAGGCTGCTTAATGTATTTTTAAAATCATACCCTAGACCAAAACCAAGATGAAGTATTATGGAAGATGAAATTCAAAATAACAATAGAAATGATACCTTTCTCAGACAGCACACATACCAAATCATCTACTGACATTGCATGATTCAAAGAAACATAAATGTCTCTTTTCTAACACAACCAGTATTGGACTTTATTTCTGTACATTTTCTACAACCTCAACAAATGAAGAATTAATTAAAATGCTTTATTCTGTGTTGTTTCTAGGCTTTATATATCTTATTAGATAATGTTCAACAGCAGCTAAGACAAAGCCTATTGGGGTAGTCTCCAAGCAGATTCTTTTAATTTTCCATTCTGCTTAACTATAGTTTTATTTTTCTGTTCAAGCATAAAATAGGTTCTATTTTGATATGAATGAATTAAAAAGAACAAGATAAAACTGCCTACATATTTTAAACATTGGTTATCTTTTTCATGAAAAAGTCCTTATCAAAAGATTGGGGTCTATTTTGCACTAATTTATTCTGGGAAACATTACTTACATGAAATGTTTTCTTTCCAGCTCTCTCTCCAAATAGAACAGAAATACCCAAACATTTATATATGAATTTTTGGCACACCCTTTAAAAGAATTCACACAGGAACAAGCAGTGAACTACTGCTACATTTTTTTCAGTTAGAATATACCTGCAGATGACCACTGATCAAAAGTGAATAGAGCTATGATCTATTTAATGAACTAAACTGCATCCAGAATTCAAGTTGAACAAAACAGATCAACTCCAAATAATTCAGGAGCACCATACAAAGTACTACTTTTATCTGCTTGCTACAGCTGAAGAATAATTTTAATAGTCAAGAATGACTGGTCATACAACTTGAAAATCTCAGAAAGGGATCTACCATGAAACAGTGCTGTATCTGCACAATTTTGCAAAACAAAATAAGAAGTACAACTATGCACAGTCCTGCTACTATGCTAGATTTATCATTGTGATGCTTAAAATTTGGTGACCCCTCTTGAATTTTCAGTATTTCTTGCTTACATATGACCTGTTCTCCTTATGTCCTACATTTATATAAAGAGAACCCAATTAAAAAACAAACAAACAAGAAAACCATTTGGTATAGTGGTTAAGGTATCAGGCTAGAAACTGAGTTCTAGTCCCAACTTAGACATGAAGCCAGCTAGGTGACCTTGGATCAGTTACTTTCTCAGTCCTAGGAAGTAGACAATGTAAAACCACTCCTGAAATCTTGCCAATGAGAACTATAGTCACCTGAACTTTGAGATGGGTGGCAATCCCACTAGCCATGCTTATCCATCTACACCCCCCCATCTCCATGTTTCTCTCTCCCCGTTTCTCTCTCTCCCCCGCTATCCCACTTCTCTCTGTATCTCTCCCCCCCCTGTGTCACTCTCCCCTTCTCTCTCTGTATCCCACTCCCTCTCTCCCCCTCTCCTCTCCCCTGTGTCCCCCCACTTTCCCTATCTTCCCCCCTCTCTGCCCCCTCTGTATCTCTCTCCCCTCTGTGTCTGTGTGTATATCTCTCTCTCTTGGAAAGCCAAAGCTGGGCCAAGCCAGCAAGCTCTGGGAGGGTTGCAGGAGGCCATTGCAGCCAAAAACGGAGTTTGTGAGGACCGCAGGCGCCGCTCCCTAGCTACATTTTCATTGGCAGAGGGTAGGCCGTCGCAGCCCCGATACAAGTGACATTGAGCTGGCCATGCCCCCCCTGGCCCCCCCAAGGTCAATACAACCCTGATGCAGCCCTCAATGAAATCGAGTTTGACACCCCTGTCCCAGAGTACTACACACCTTGTTCTTGGTGCAATCTTTGTTGGTTAACCCCAATGGACAGTTTGTAACCTTTTCCAACTTGACAGTAAGCCTGGATTGTTTATTCAGAGGTTCTCAGAAATCTCTTTGGTTCAAGTCATGACACATTTCCACATATCTGTGTTGTGAAGATTTTGACAGTGACTATCCAGAATTCTGATATTTAAATAAGGCAGGATTTGTTATGCCTGATTACCATCCCTTTCAATAAAACATTGGAACTTTTCTCTTCAAATGAACTTGATAATCATAGAGGCTCCCCTACTTTTGCCAGACACAAGTATGTAGCTTTGGAATATTTACCTCAATAAATCAACGAACAGGTATAGCATTGTTTTGATTCATCTGTTAAATTGGGTTCTTTTTCTCATGTTTTAGGACTTGCATGGAGAGCAGTTTAGTTTTTTAGGGTCTTATTTTTGTAGAAATATTGAAAATTTAAAAGGGTTCACAAACTCTTAAGCATCACTTTTATTTAGCAATGGTAGTAAAATGGTAGCAGAACCCTGTATGGATCCAAACTGATGCAGTCAATGGAACCACAGTTGGTAATTTCGGGGTGTGGAGATGGGGCAGAATGACCACCAAAAAAAAAAAAAAAAAGATTTACTGTTTTAGTTAATGTCTTCAAGCTGACCTGAAACCATTTAATGAAAAGGTATTAATTTTACAGATTATGCAAGGAAAAACATAGTTTACAAAATGAGAATTTGATACCTTGTACAAGATGCACACATACTACTAATAAACATTTAAAAAAAAAACCCAGATCTTATAAAACTAATCACTAGGTCTTATTTCAAAGCAAGCCAAAAATCACTTACAGTTTATACAGATTTATGAGTGTTCTTTAAGCCTTAGTAAAACTTTTACAGTTGTTTTCATATTCTCTCAAAGAACAGCAGCCCCCAAGCAAAGGCAGGGGGGGAAAAACCCAGCTTATAATAGCATGTGACCCAGTAGAGAGAGATTTTAAAAAAAGTAGTCTTTATTTTTCTTCTTAACAACCTGGTTTGTTTCTACACCCCGACACCACCTCCCTTCAAGACATATCCTTCATAGCTAGCAGCTCTTTCAATCATTGACTTTGGATGTCTGCTTGGGAACAAATGATCAGGCTCATGCAGATGAGTTTGCCAGACTTCTGTGTACTTTCCAGTCTCAGTCTCTTTATTGTTCTTACTGAAACATGACCCTTTGAAGTAGATATCAAGAAAAAACAAAGAGGGAGGGAGAGAGGAAAGGATAAAAACCAAACTCACCTCTCTCAAGGGTGGAGAGCAATCTTTTTAGTAACAATAATAAAAACCTAGTCATAGTAAAATGTGTTCTGATTTCACTAGCAGAACCACAATTTCAAAAAACGTCTGTTAAAAACACGCTGCTTTCCTTCTTTCGTGCAAAAATCAGTACTGTTTAAAAGGAAGTAACTGTCTTGACCAAATAGTCTAATAAAAAAAGTCTAATATGTGGATGATAAAACATATATACTAGATCAAAATTAATAACATTAACCTCAATGTTAAATAACGTTAATAAAAACTAAATCTGATTTCTCAAGATGATCTTGCACTAAATCAGATCAGTAGTGTTTGAGTGGACTCTAAGCTTTATAACAGGGGTGTCAAACTGGATTTCTTTGAGGGCCGGATCAATTTTGGCTGCCAAAGGCAGTCCTCTGTTATTTCCAGGCCGGCCCCATGGGCCAGATTTAAGCATCCCATGGTCAGATCCAGCCCACAGGCCTTGAGTTTGGCACCCCTGCTTTATTCAGGTGGAAGTTTGTCTTATCAAGGAATACTAGGCACTGATCTTGGAACAAACTGCATGGAAAAGATACCCTGAAGATTCCACATTTTTATAGTCTCTTTTTTAAAAAAATAATCACTCCATAGCTTTCAGCCCAACAAATCTCAAAGAAACATTTCACACAAAATAATCCTAATATATATTTATAATAATGGTGAATAGGCAAAGCTGTAAATATTTGTGTGTTGTAAATAGCTGTGCACATAATAGGTGAAAGCTGTTCCAACCTAAAATCATTTCCTAGTCAGAATTTATAGTATCTATGTTAGATATAAAGTATGTTTACATGACTTAAACCTTACAATCACTTTGTAAAGCAATCCTTTATTATTCCTATATTTTATGCTAAGAAATATAATCATGGCTAAGCTAAGAATCAAGTAAATGGTTCCTTAATGCACAACTCATTTCCATAGCAATTATGCAGCTAGTAATGTGTTAATTTTTATACCCTTACCAGAAGTTTACAACTTACAGTAAAAAGAAACCTCATTAACAACCAGATGATGATGGTGGTGCTGGTGACAAAAATAAAGGAATATCAAACGTCTAAAAAAATAATTTTTTTGATTCTCTTCAGGAGTGGTCTTGCTTCAACTCCAATAACATATTCCATAAGTCAAGAAAAACAGAACCACTTATTGATGTCAAATAAACCTGGGATGGGCCTCACAAGAGTATCTGTTTATAAACAGTTAGATGCATTTATTGTGGTCCCATCATTTGGACCAAGGTTTATACCCAACTGTTTATCCCTTGAATTGGACTTGAAGGCAACTGGCAATCACAGACCTAATATCTAAGGAGATTCCCAGTCATCCAGGTAATGGTTGTTCCAAAAGTGATTTTTCAAAAGGCAACTGGACTTCCTTTATTTTTGCCTGAAGATGTTTCACTTCTCATCCAAGAAACTTCTATAATTCTTCAACTGAGAAGCGAAACATCTTCAAGCAAAAACCAAGTCCAGTTGCCTTTTGAAAAAGCACCTCTGGGAACCAGACTTAATAGTACAGGCCGAAACCCTTCGGGATAGGCAGTTCTGCAAGTAATCTAATCCCATACCATGCTGGAAGCCTACTAGGAACTAGTGAAGCTCATGTAGCAATGATATTACATGGATGTATCATTGTGTCTCTGATACTGCACATGCTACTGCACTCTAGACCAGATGAAAGTGCTGATGAATGTAAAAAGAGACTGCCACAGACAAAGAAATAGTACAAATCAAAGTGGATTTCAGGATATAAATCTAATAAATATGGGATAGAAATTAAATAAATAAATTTCCAAGAAGAAAAAAACAAATCAAAGCTGAGAAAGACAAAGATCTCAGGAAACAATTCTCTGAAATGTGCTATTTCAGACAGCTGGTAAAAGAGACAAGGAGCTATACTGAAAATAGAAACAGACAAGAAATAAAGGATATCTTCCAAAAGATGTTCAAACTCAGAAGATGTTAAAGATCCCAAGGGACATATAGTAACTGATTCAAAAAGAAAAAAAGATCAAAGAAGGATGGAAACAGTACACTAAAATTCTGTAGTTTTTTCATCCAAGATATCTAAGAAAACATTCTGTACTTATAAAAATCTCTAGTACTGGAAAATGAAGGTAGATAAGCCCTCTCGTCATAATCAAGTTGGAAATCTACACTAATCTCTTTCATCTACGATCAATTAAAACAAGGTAAAACATTTAAAACAGTAAACAGTAGCAATAAAATTGAATTAATATTAATATTAACTAATATTAACTAAAATTAACATTAATTGATTGAATCTATAGAAATCGGGCAAGCACCAGAAAAAAGAATCGGTAAAGGTTCTAACCAAGTTATTCAAGGGAAACTGGAAAATGACACAATCTGCTCCCAATAGATTGGAAGAGTTCATTATCACAGAAAGGTCAATTATCATAATGTGAAAACTATCACAAAAATGCTTAATTTCATATATTAGTAAAATAATGTTTGGGATAATTCAATGCATATTATAGCCCTGGCACAGGAGGAGAAATGACAAGTACTCAATTTCATATTATAAACATCAGATCCACAAGAAAAATTACTGTTGCACAGTGAATAATAGATATATTAACGACAATGGGTAAAACAGCCAGACAGAATACACAATGAAGTCATTGAAGTGATTGATAGTTTTTGCCTTTGAGGATCAACTATCAACAGTAAAGAAACTGGTAGACCAGAAATCTGCAACAGACAAAGTGCTTGGTAGGGTAGCAAAGAAAGGATTGGAAAAACTATTTGGATGCCATAACATGTCTATGTATGCAATTGTTTTTCCTCTGATACTGTATGGAAACAAAAGCTGGACTTTAAAGAATCAAGATAGAAAGAGTATTGGCATCTTGTAGATCCTGGTTATGATCTACAAAGCCCTATATGGCAATGGTCCAGGGTACTTGCGGGAGCACCTTCTGCCAGCATCAGCCCGTCAGCCCCCCCATCACCCAGTTCGCGCTCACAGAGTCGGCCTCCTCTGGGTGCTATTGGCCAGGCAGTGTCGGCTGGCGACACCCAGGGGGTGGGCCTTCTCTGTGACCCTCTGGAACTAGATGCCCCTCGAGCTCCAGACGTCTCCTGATCTGCACTCTTCTGGCGCGACTTGAAAATGTGGTTATTTAGGATGGCCGACCTGGACGAGAGGGGAGGGTTGTTTTATGATTTTAACTGGGTGTTTGTCTTAGTTTATTGAACTTCAAATTTAATTGTTTTTTAATATTTGTATTGTCTGTTTTTTACTTTGTTCACTGCCCTGAGTCCTTTGGGAGAAGGGCGGCATATAGGTTCAATAAAACTTCAACTTCATCTTTGAACTTTGACGTTGAGGAAGACTTTTGAGAATACCACAAACAGCCAAGAAGACAACCAAACAGGTGACAGAAAAAATCATTTCTCAACTCTCACACAAGGCCCAAATGACTAGCTTTAAATTAACACATTTTAGTCACATTATGGGGATCACAGTTTCACTGAGAAGCCCATCAGATGGGAAAAATGGAAAGAGAGAGAAGAGGGTGACCAATATAAAGATAGGCAGTTGTAACTGCTGCAGTAATGGATGTAAAGCTGGAAATCCTTAAGAGCCACAGTGATACACATCATCATGGAGGTCAGCCTATGTGGCTAGTAAAAGGTGATATTAATTTGAGGTCACGTGAAAGTCAAAAATCATGACAGAAATATATCACAGCAAATTCTTTGTGTTTTCTATTTATGTAGTACAAAATATTGATGCTCCAGATAAAAATAACAAGAAAAAAGTTCTATCAGAATAGATTAGCTTTTGGATTAGGAGTTATATATGTTTGTAAGCACTGAACAATACAATATCACTACTTATAATATGATTGGTGTTCCATTTCCCTTTCTGGATGTTTCCAATAATGTATTTTAGGACAAAACAGTCTTTAGTCTAGATAATACAGAAATGTTAAACTTTTTGTGATAAGATTCCAGGAATCCGCCAACAATACTGTATCCGAGAAACATGGATAAAGCATAGGTAATAGATACGGCAAACTCCAAAGACTGAATTGCTCACAAAGGTAGAAGTCTCCACCTCAATTTGTAAGAAAACACTTTTAAAAATTATTTTTATTTTGTTCACAATTGTTTATAATTCTCTCAGAAATATCTTTCCCAATTTTGTCTAAGCTAACCTTCATATCCACTGAACTCTATTGTCTCTAGAATCATGGATTTTTAATGGTTGCAGTATTGTTTCGGTTCGACCTGTTGTTTAGCTATGTAATGGCTGTGTATTATAAAGCATCTTTATCTGCTCCATTATTCTTTACCCAGGATTTAAGTGAAGCTATTTTCCATTACCTATTACCTAATCTTATTAACTGGAAGTGCCAATGCCCTGATTCTTCTACAAGAAAAGCATGTCCCGTTCAACTGCATGACCTATCACCAAGTACAATACGTTGAACAGGCCCATATTGTTCATTTCCACTAAACTTTCTTACAGCCCAAAATTGTTTCTAGTTCAGGCTGAAGAGTTTATTTGTAACTAGCCATATTAGCAGTTGAGGCAAACAGTTTAAACCAGCAGAAAATGTTCTCAAAAGACTGTTCAGTGTAACAATGCATACTGGCTATGTTTCTCTTTTAAATGTATTTACAAGAGAACAGGTGTTTTTTTTTTAAAATAAGTAAAATAAAATAAAGAGTTGAGCCTAGGGCAGGGGTCTGCAAAGTTAAACACTCAAAGAGCCATTTGGACCTGTTTCCCCCAGAAAACACCGGGAGCCAATAATTTAACAACCGGTATGACTGGGTGGGCGTGGCCAACTCACATCACTTATTCCCA
>JANHFR010001187.1:101898-122471 GCA_032468015.1 Mimophis mahfalensis | reverse complement strand
AGCTTTTTACTATTCTTTTGAACTTCCCCATCTTTCCCTTTTATTTTTGCCAGTTCAACACTGTCTCTAACAGAAGCCACCGGCTGATGTCCAAATTTGATACCTCTGTTTACAACCATGGCTTTGAAACAGCCCAGTTCATATTTAGACTCCTTTTTTAAAATGCTTTTTGGCAGTTTCATCGCTTTTCTGTCACACATATTGTCACTGTTCTGCTGCTCAGGGTCAGCTAAATTGGTTGCTACGTCTCCTTGGGACCCAGGTAAAAGAATTTCAGCCTCTTTTCCTTCGTCAGTGTCTTTGTGTGGTTCAGTGCTGCCTTTAGAAGGCTCCTCAAATGTAGATGCCTCAACATTAACAGGGTCAGGATGCTTTTCGCCTTTACCTTCAGCTACATAATCTGTATCCTCGGTACACCTCGCTGCATGAATATCTTTTCCCTTCTGCATGCAATTAAGTAAAAAGCTGTTGCTGAAATAGGAAGTAACATTCCACTGTTGATTAGACGAATCTACACCGGGATTGAAAGTTTCTGTTGGTGAAGTTATGTTGTTTTCACAAAGTTCAAAGTTATCTTGTTCTGAAGCTGCAGGGGAAGGATTGGGGACAGTCCATACTTTATTGAATTTGGCTGCAGGGTTGTCAACAGATAAAGGATTGCCTGTGTTAATTACGTTTGAAGATGGACACATTGACATAACATTTTTGCCGTCTGTTTTATTTTGCGCAGAAGAAGTTAGATTCCCATCGGAAGCACAGGCCTCAGACTCTCTCTGTTCAGACGAAGCTGGCACTGATGATTTCAGGTCAGGGTTGCATCTGACTTCATCAGGTGGGACAACATTGTATTTAATTAAAATATCACGGAAAGGGGAGGCTGCCTGAATATTTGAAGTTTTTATATTTCTAAGCCAATTATTCACATGCTGATTTTTAGAAAAAGGATCATCGGGCTCATCAGAGAAATGTTTACTTTTGCTCTTTGATCCTTCGGGATGCTGGAGGGAAGACTCCTCTTGAGTAGATGAAGAGGCATTACCGGGTGCTGAGCAACTTTCATTTTGCTCTTTAGCCTCAAGGCTGTCAACACTACACACACTCCCTGAACGGGGTATTTCATTTGCTTCTTGATGAAAATCCTGTGCAAGAAAAATAAATAAAACAAAAAGATAATTTAATAGGATCCTATCAAAGCCATTTCAGAGACAACTCAGAAATTTCATGAAAAACACTAAGAAATATTTAGGACAGTAGTTCAGGGCAATAAAATGAGCTCACTGACTGAATGCCAAATTGAGTGGTTTATTTCTTTTAGACACTTCATTTTTAGATGCCACAATTTTCAACATTAAGCCCTGGCATATATCTTTATAACTTCATGCCTATGGTTCTTGCATTTTCATTTCCATTTTCGCCCAGGTTTGCCTGGTGCACCAGTTGCGCCCCTATCTGGACCGAGATGCCCTACGCACGGTCACCCATACGCTGGTGACCTCCTGGTTTGACTACTGCAATGCACTTTACATGGGGATGCTCTTGGATACCACTTGGAGGCTTCAGCTGGTGCAGAATGCGGCCGCGCAAGCTGTGATGGGAGCTTCCCGATACTCCCATGTAACACCTCTACTCCACGAACTGCATTGGCTTCCGGTTGCCCTCCAGGTGAGATTCAAGGTGCTGGTGATGACCTATAAAGCCCTAAATGGCTTGGGACCGGAATATTTGAGGGGACACCTACTACCAGTATCATCTTCCCACCACCCGGTTCGGTCGCACGGGGAGGGTCTCCTTTGGGTGCCGCCAATTATGGAGTGTCAGCGGGTGGCTCCTAGGAAGAGGGCATTCTCTGTTGGGGCACCCGCCTTATGGAATCAACTTGTGGTGGACCTCCGGACGGCCCCCGACCTCTCTTCCTTCTGCAGGGAGTTAAAGACTTGGTTATTTACTTTGGCGGGCCTGGACTGAGAATGAGGGTTATTTTAACATGTGTTGTATGTGGGGACATGTTTAATTTAATTCAGTTTTAATTGTAAATATATTTTAATGCCCTGTACACTGCCCTGAGTCCTCAGGGAGAAGGGCGGTATATAAATCTAATAAAATAATAAAAATAATAATATCATCTATTTAATATTGCTATTTAAAGAAAATCCTTCCTGCCACTAGCTGAAGCACTTCCAATCAATGATATTAAATATAATTGTTTCAAAAACAGACATAAAATTGCTTTTTTAAAAGAGAGGGCAGAATTGTTTAAAAACAGCATGCACAAATGGTCTCTGAGCATCCAAGAGCACAGTACTGAAAGGATAGGGTGTCTGGTCCACAATTGGTTCTATTATTACCATCCACCCCAAAAAAGTGCCCACCAAAAATTTAGAACAGAAATAATTCTGTCCGGTAGGACACAAAAGCTAAAATGCAGGTAATACACTTTTTATACTAGGAAATGTACAAGTATTAAACCATAACATTTTTGGCTGGTGGATGCTGGGATCTGACATGCACATATCTTTAAGCTGCCAAGGTTGAGAAATAATGATTTAGGGTCTGAGTAAACAGATATCTATTCAAAGTAAGGCCATCTTTTAATTTTAAATCTACTTCTAGTACTTCGCTAAACTTTGAAAAATTTGTACTTCATTACACTTAAAAAATTTTTTTTCCCCAAACACTCAAAGCAGAAATGTAGTTAGGTACTGTGTTCCGAATGAATCTTTTCTTTTTTGGTAATTATATTAGTCAGATAGATAATATTGCAGTACCATAGGAATTTAAAAACTACATGTGAGAAAAGGTTATATTGAGAATTCTGCATATTTCTACTGAACTAATCAAAGGCAATTAGAATATTAAGCATGCCTGCTTAGATATTTTGAGAATTCTCGTTTCAAGAATCAAAAGTTAAAAGCAATCATACCTGAGAATTACCGGAATGCTGTCGTGAATGGTGCTGCTTTTCATTTAGATTTTGTTGGAGGAGAAGCTGGCCATTGCATGGGTTTATCCTGTTTTTTACCTGCAGCGTTCTATCATAAATAGCTTTTACTGAGTTCTGTTTCCATTGAAATGGACCGTTTCTGGTTGCTGAGGAACTTGGCCCAATAGAGCTTGGAAGGATGAAACATTATTGTTATTTCTGGATAGGCATATTAGGTTTATGAACAAAATGCCATAGTAACTGTTTTAAAACAAATTAAAAGTGAAACTTCTAGAAAACGGAATTCATCAAATAGCCAACAGCTAGTACATACTGGTAATTTTCCCCAAGAACTGTATTTTATTAAAAATATAGTAATAATTATCCAAACCTATGAACTGAACTAAAACTATATAGTTCTGCTATGTTATGAAATGGTTTCATGATTCTTAAGCATACATGAGTTTAAAAATAAATTGCATTATTTCTTCTGACTTCTGTTAATGCATTGAATTGAAATGTTTAGATAGTCAACTGAAATACTATTTACTCATTTAATGTGGCATTTTGAATGTTGAAAAATGGTTTATACCACTACGATATTTTCTAATGCTGTGTATTTTTAACATATTAGTTTGACCTTCTTTTAAAAGAGAAAAGCACGTTACAATAAAATAATAGAAAAAAACCCCTTGCATTTCCTAGTTATTTTCTTTTTAGTAGTTAATATCTTTTCCTCTTTAATAATAGCTTGTATCTCAATTTGAGGATGGTACTTCACCAAGCTAACAAAGCAGGTTAAGCGTCTGTCCAGACACATCTAGAAAATCTATTAAAAACTATTTTGTTCTTTTAATGTGAAATATGTATTTTTGAACATATAATTCATAACAGAAAATAAGTACAGCACTGTGTTCCTAAATCCATACAGTAGTATTTTTCTCCCTACACGTCCATTTCTACATAGTTTTCTTTTTGTTCTGTTTTCCTTATGCTCTGGTACCTGGAAACATAATAACTCTTTCATATAAATTTGTAATTAAGAATAGTGGTAGGCATTTGATACAGGTAAACCACACTCACTAATTACCTCATTCAGTGTTGTTTGAAATTATGATGGGGATGAAAAAAAGGCCTATAACAATGTCCACATTTATGACCTTTACAGCATCCCTCAGTCACATGATTACCATTATAGTTCTATTGTCCTATACCTCACCTATTCCCGCCCCCACATTATAGAGTGGAGAGACTGGAGAGAAAGGATTTAGAAGAGACTAAGCAGGCACACAATAGGAAACATACATTGAAAGAAATGTGGTAGCACTGGCAGTGCTGAGTGTGCTATACAAACAACTTCATTCTCCAATCTTTCCAGAGGGGAGATGGGCCAGACATGGGAGAGACTGCCTTCAGAGATCACTGGGCTTTCTTTTTCTTTTTGCCCTCTTGAAGAGCAAAGATTTATTTTGACAGGAACAGAGAAGCCAAGTGATAAGGCAATGGGGAAGAAAGGGATAACAAGTCAGATTGAACTTCCCAGAAACATAAGAAACAGATTTGAAAGGTCAGTATGGAATATACAGTATGACAAAAATATGAGGCTAAATGATATTTATTTCCAGTGCCACAATTATCACTGGTAAAATGTTGATGGTGAATCAGCCTAATGAAGTTTGCCAAGACCATATCTAATGCAAGCTCATGATTTCACTACATACATTGCCACTGTACTCCATTTTCAACAATACTACACAAACCAGAGTGTGAAAGCTGAAATAAACTACTCCTTACCACTTTATCTAAATCTTAATGAAACTGAATCTGAAACTAAAGTTTGTATGGACATTATTTTAAAAAATGAAGAGACAAGCTATAAATAAACTCAATGTATCTGAAATGAAGAATTTAGCATGTATAAAATTAGTAAGGATCAAAGCATAAAACAGGATAAATAAGAAATGTTACCATGCGTCAGAACACAGGGTTCACAGCTGAAGATAATATCTTCTTATAAAATTAAGAGAATTTGATAAATAGCATCAAGTTCCCCAGAAAAATCTGTGAGTATAGCCAGCATAACTACTAAAACATTAAAGAAAGGAATTTTGGGAATATTTGTGGTAGTTCAGAGCTCTACATAACAAATACCTAAAGCAAATAAACTGAGAGATTCAAAATCTAATTGTAAGCATAAGAATAACCACACTGAAATATTGTGTTAGCAATCCTATTTATTACACTTTCTTTTCTGTAGTTTCAGAAGATTAGCTAATTTATGTCAGGTATTTTTGTGCAACTATTATTTCATCATCATCATCATCATCATCATCACCATCACCATCATCATCATCCTTTGTTATCTCACTGACCTTATTTCTGAATTAAATACAAATAATTTACCTTCCAATGATTCTAGATGACGATAATCCCGAAGCCTGAAATTTCTGGGCTTCATCCAATTTATTTTCCGTCTTTCTCTGTCCTATAGTGAAAAACAGGCAAAACATTTGGATAAATATCAGAGACTTAATACAATATGGATATTATCAGCATTTTTTTTAAAAAAATGACTGTGTGTGTTTCCACGCACTATTCTTTGGGCCGTATGTAGCCTTGAGTTGCAGCTGCTGTTGCTAAATGCTAGGTTAATTTCTAATAAGACTCAATTCATCCAGGGATGAGTACGAGTGGCCTGAACACAGGATCAATACCAGATTTTGGGCCACATTCTCCAGGAATGGCCTGCTCTCCAAAATCCCATTATCTCCTCTTGTCCCTCACCACTGCAATCTTTTTGCTTGCCTGACCCCCTCAATATGCTAATTGCCCCAACTTCAGCCATTTCATCTCCTAGGTCAGGAGCCTTATCCTGGTTAAGCCTCACTTAGTCATAGGAGACTGGTCATCAATGCTGATGGCTGGCATTCAGCACCTTCAGGATGGTTGCCAGCTTCCTTCTGTGATCCATTTTCATCTACCCTCTGATCCCTTGTTCTCATAAGTGGAAACAGGCAAATAAATAAAAAAATAAAATAAAACTCCAACAGCTATGGTTAACTCTATTTCTATCACTGTGCTGGGTTAGGGGCATGAAGAGCTATAATACCCTACTGCCCAAAGACCCTATTAAAACACATCCAAATGCAGACCATGCAAAAACCACAATCCAGAAAACCATTCTGAAATCAGGAACTTTATAAAGTGACAGCAAACAGAACTCCTTACGAGGAGCAATGATGTTATCTAGCTAGGGAAATGAAATGTCTGAAAGAAAACAATCAAGTTCAGAGAACAGCAAGGACCCCCCCAGTGTAATTAATTGGAATGAACACAGTTCAGGTCAACAAATGAGTTTGTTCCCAAAACCTGAAAAACTTTCGTGTAGCAAGCTACCATAATTATCTTCCAATGTTATGTAATTTCACTGCTGTTTTCAATCAATATTCTATTTTTGAAAAATGAAATTATTTGTTCCTTGTGCACATCTCAGACATATCCTACAGAATCCTCCAAGACCAGAAATCCATTTGACTGATTAATATTCATCTGGAAAAGCGAGCAAGCTCTAGGTAGCAATTAAAGCATCAGGCTGAAAACAGGTGACCATGAATTCTAGTTCTGCCTTGGCCCTGAAGGTGGCTATGGAACCTTCAGTCAGTCATACTCTCAGCCCTTGGAAGGAGGCAATGGGAAACAGCTTCAAAATCTTACTGAGAAAACTGCAGGCACTAACCCAGGAGGCACCAGGAGTTAACACGGATTTGAAGGCACAAAATAACAATATCCCTATTAACTGATATCAAGCTATATTATAAACAATATTTAAAGTTTACAATTAATTTACCAACCTCCTTTCTTGCGTTGTGAAGATGCCAGATGGCTGCGCTGGAATTTTTCAGTTGCTTCCTGATGTTTCAGTTTCCTCTGCAGCAATATTTGCTCTCTAAACTTTTGTTCTTTCTCTTCACTCTCTTTCCATTTTTCTTCAAGTTGTCTATTTAAAAACTATAGCTTTTAATAATAATAACTACATTTTAAGTGTGCCATTTAGAGCCCATTTTATTCAAAAACTTTGCATTTGTCTTTTGGGAAAAATATAAATCAGTAATATAAGAACAAAAGACAATTAACATTATTTACAAAACAAACTTTAAATCTTGAAAATTCTGATTATTTGAAGGCATGATATGTCCCACCCATAGTAATTTGTTTAGCAGTTTAGGTGTAGAGTGGTGAATGATGCCGAAAATGATGCTGAAAATGAATATTCCATATGCCGTTTGATTTTATCAAGCAAATTTATTCTAAATAAACCAGGGCTATTACCATAGGAAGGCATGTTGCACCTTTCAACGATAAAAATAAATATATAAACAATTAATTTTTGTGTGTTTTTAATAATGGTACACCATCCTACGTTACCTTTGTGAAATGGGTGGCTATATAAATCATTTAAATTAAATAACAAAATACATTATTCTCATGATTTTAAGATTTCAAAAGATCACTGTCCAGTAACTCTCATGATTAATGTACACGTTTTATTGATTTAAATAGAGCCATTCAAACAAGACCTAATCAAGATCCAAAACAGTTCTTTTCTTATAAAGGAACTGAACTGTGAGAAGCTGCTACTTGCTCTGTCATATACCACACTGGAAAGTCAATATACACAGAGAACAGTTAATCTGCATTACTGTAAAAAAAAAAGAAGAAGCAAGCCCATTATTTACATACCTCCTTCTTTTATTTGTTTCTATAGAATGTTTTCTTGCTCGATTACGAAACAGTCTCTGGTCTTTTAGCAACTCATGACGCTCTTTTGATAAATCTCTTTCAAGAAGAACCTTCAGATTTCTGATTAAGAGATTAAGAAACTTTAGCAAAAATCCTAAAATCAGAGTATAAGCTTCTAGTTTTGATAACAATTACAAACTGGAGTAGTCCTGTTCTCCATGAATTTGTCTAACCTCTTTACATTCTACAGCTTAATTATGAATCCTTTTATTGGTATTGATTCTTCAAATGATGAACCGCATTTTAATTCTGCTTTCAAACCTTAAGTATTGGTTTTCAGACATTTCCAAGCATAGGATTTGTTTTTCTACAGTGTTTACACTAGATACACATTTTATTTGCACTACACAGTTCATAAATCTCTGTCAAAGCCATAATATATTAATGTACTGTATTTTTCGGACCATAAGACGCACCTGACGATAAGACGCATCCAGTTTTTAGAGCAGGAAAACAAGAAAAATATATTCTGAACCAAATAGTGCCAGTATTCTAAAATATTTAGCTCCGTCGCTTGTGCGTATGCTGGACAGCATTCGGACCATAAGACGCACCCTCATTTCCCCCCCCCCCACTTTTGGTGGGAAAAAAGTGAGTCTTATGGTCCAAAATTTACGGTATATAAGAAACAAATTTCTGATTGCTTCAGTGTGATTCTCTACACTTAATTAACCAGAGTACAACATTTTCTAAATCTTCACAATCTTTTTTTTTAACGACTGAATAATTAAATATCAGCAAACCCGATCCACCCGCAGTCATTTTGCTCTGTGTCACTTATAGATGACTTCAGAAGCATAGTTGTTAAAAATCTGTGAGAAATTGACTACTATTCCCCACTCAGGTTCCTGCTTTTTCTCCAATAGTCAATCTAAAAAATGAAATATTAATCCAAGCTCAGTTTAGTGTAAATGTGTATACATTTTGAACGACAAGCCCAAGGCTACCCAACTGGCTTTGTGCCTAAGGAAGAGCTGGAACTCATGGTCTCCGGTTTCTAGTATGATGCCTTAACCAAACTGCCTCTCAATTTAAAGGATTACCCTTCTTCTACCATAATGCATTACACTAAAATCAGTATTTGCAACCAAGTGTCCACCTGACAGGGAGTTCTGCACATTGGGCAGAATCTGCACATTTTGCATTAATTAAAAATGAATTCTGAAATTATTTTATTTACATAAAATCTTATACATGCATGCAAATCCAGAAAGTGACAATTTTAGTTATAAAGTGAAAAGGCAACTCCTATTCCATATTGATCAAATCTATATAATAACCTTTTAAACTACATAGTCAGTAAACAATGGATATTTGTACAACATGCTAACCTTAAACTATAGTTGTGAGAAAGGAAGAAAAACTATCCACATTTTCAATACTATGCATGACTGTGTATCTCTGTAATATATTTATTTACATATCTTAGCCACACGTTAACAGGTTCCAGGTGCTTTAATCTTTCTTTATATGGAAGCATCTGTAGTCCTCTAGTGATTTTGTTTGTATTTTTCTAGCTAGAAACAGTATCTTTTCAGAAATGATGCCCAGAGCTACATATGCGTACAATACTCCAAGTACAGTAGCACTACAGATTTATGTTAGACCACCCTGGTAGTTTGAGTTTCAATTCCCTTCCTAATGAATCATGACATTTAACCTTTTACAAAAGATATTTGACATTTTAATTGACATTGTCCTATAATTCTGAGAAAAATTTCCTGCTTGGCTACTGCCATTCCAGAATCTAGTAATGAATCTGTCCAGTTTTGATCATTGGAGGCTAACCTGCATCATACTGCATTACCTGCAGTTGATTGCATCTTCTATTTTCAGTCCTGTGCCTTAAATTTACAGAAATCCTCTTAAATCTCTTTGCAATTCCTTATTCTTTAAATTCAAACTCTGAAAAGCATGGAATGATAACTAGAAATACTACTCATAATTTTGTATCCTTTCTAGACAATTTAAGTTGGTTACAAATTGTTTTACCATCTTTAAACATTCTTCCAATTTAATCTCCCTGCTTCTAGTTCCTTATTCTGTTTCTGACCCATGAAAGCATACTCCTTTTCCATTCAATCACCTGTTGCGTACAAACTTCAAATAAATACAAGTAACATCTCTATGCCCCCTAACTCTCAAATGCCTTTCTGACTAGAACAGTACCCAGTACCCTGGGAAACAATGGTATTTAGCTTAAAATGTGTCTCTACAAATCCAAATAGTGGCTTCTTGATACTCTCTGGACTTGCTTGGTTGTTTTCTTGCAGATAAGATACCGTAAACATAAACATATTCATGAAACAATAACAGTTTAATTTAATCCTGAACTCCAAGTACAGGTAGTCCTCAACTTACAACCACAACGAAATGCAAAATTTATGTTGCTATGTGAGAAATTTATTAAATGAGTTTTGCCCCATTTTTACAACTTTCTTTGTCATATTTGTTAAATGAATTACTGCAGTTGTTATTAGTAATCCAGTTGCTCAAGTGAATCTGACTTCCCCTGATTGCTTGTGCTTGTCAGAAAGATGCAAAAGGGGAATATGTGACCCCGGGGCAATGCAACCATCATAAATGTGACTCTGTTGTCAAGCATCAAATGTCAATCGCATGACCGTGTGGATGCCGCATCGATCACACGAGTGCCAAAAACGGTCTTAAGTCCCTTTTTTCGGTGCCCTTGTTAACTTTGAACGGTGGCTAAACGAACGGTTGTAAGTCGAGGACTAGCTGCATTCTCTTCTACTGGACTCCAAATAATGATTCCCTAGCAGGCAGGGAATTCTGGGTGTTGGGATCCACAGGTCTTTTAAAATCGCCCCTGTGCATAAAACCTGCATCCCACAGCTTGCAATGCAGCCCGCCCGTCGGCTTCCCACGGAACCCCGGCTGCCTTCCTTCCAGCTACCTGGGAGGATACGTGCAAGGGACGAAGGCATTCAAGGACCGGCGGCCAAGTCCCCGCGGCGGGGCACTTTCCGATAAGCCTTTCCTCCAGCCTGGAGCAGCCGCGGAGAGGTCGCCTCCGGCAGCAGCAACTTCGGCGGACGCCCTACCCAAAGCCGGGCCGCTGCGCTCTGACGCCACCGCGGTCCCCGGCCTCCAGGAGCCGGCGTAGTAGCCAGTACCGCTGCTGCCTGCTCCTCCTCCTCCTCCGCCGCCGCCGCCAAGCTCCATCCACCCTTAGCCTTCCGCCGCCATCCTCTTCTCCGCCCTTACACAGGCCCAGTCATTCGCCCCGGCGCGCGGTGGGTCTGACAGGGTTCGGGCGCTCGTGTTCGGGGCTCCTCGGACCACCCGCAGCGGGGTCCCCGCGAGCCCCACTTGCCGCCTCGGAAGCACCCAGAGAAGCCCCCTCAGCGGGCTCCAGAGCCGCGCGGCCACTGGGCCGCCATCTTAGCAACCGGCAACGCCGCTTTCGTCGCCACGGCAACCGAGCCCGGCGCTGAAGGGGAGGAGCTTCGGAGGAGGGAGGGAGGGAGAAGCAAAAGGGGTTTCCCCCAAGCCAAGCTTTCTCGTCAGACGGGAGGTTCCAATTCCCAGAATTCCCTGCGTCATCCGAAGGGGCGGTGAATTGAAGAAGGGGCACTTCTACGCCTTGGCCCCTCCCTCGTGTCCCCCTCCCGAAGAGAAGAGAAGAGAAGAGAAGAGAAGAGAAGAGAAGAGAAGAGAAATAGAATCGAAATACGAATAGCGTATAGAACACAAATACAAATAGAAGTACAAATAGAGGAGAAGAGAATAGAATAGAAGAGAGAATACAAATAGAATAGAAATACAAATTGAGGGAAATCGAATAGAGAATAGCATAGAAATACAAATAGAAGAGAAGAGAGAAGAGAAGAGAAATACAAATACAAATAGAAGAGAAATACAAATAGAAAAGAGAAGAGAAGAGAATAGAGAATAGAAAAGAAATACAAATAGAATAGAATGGAATGGAATGGAATAGGATAATCTTTATTGGCCAAGTGTGACACAAGGAATTTGTCTCCAGTGCTTAAGCTGTCACTGTACACACAATAATAGTGATAGACTATTAACATAGTCATTGTAAAAATACATTCATCATAAAACATTAGATACAACACTTAGTGACAGTCATGGAAACTAAATAAGCAATCAACATAAATCATATTAATAATTAGGATAATAATTAATAAAAATAAGCAATTTATTTAAAATTAATTTAAACAGTAAGATACCAGAAATAAGTTATAATCATAAGAGAAGGTGACAGGTAATAGGGAAGGTGAGAATAATGATGGTAATAATGCCTTTCTAGATATTTTGACAGTGTTGTGGGAATTAGTTCTTTAGCAGTGTGATGACATGAACTCCTTGTGTCTAGATGTTCTGACCTGCAGTGCCATATAGTGTTGTTTTTATTATTATTTCTATGTTTTCTCTAATCTCCCAGTTTTACCATGAAGTATGGGGAGACAGTGACAGGTTAAGATGCAATTGATATTGAGTATATCTCATTTGTTGTGTCAGCACTTCCAAATGTAGTCATTTGTGGTTTGCAGTGTTATGTGAACCCAGGTTCTTGGGATAAATCAGTAACATTGTGGAGTCCATTGGTCTCCAGAGCAAAACGTATTTGCCTTTTCCTACTGCAAACTGTAATACCTCTTGTCTTCACCTTTTAACTAATTTTAATCTTCTTGCCTCTTCATTTTTATTTTTTTTTTAACTTTTACATATAATGGAACCTCGGTTCATGACCACAATTGGTTTCGTAACTTTGGTTGTGAACCGAGTTGGTTGTGAACTGAAACAAATTTTCCCATTGGGTTGTATGGAAATATAATCGATCCGTTCCACACCCCTGTGGACTCTATTGTTTTTTAAAGATTTTGAAGCACACAAATACAGTACTGAAATTAAATATGCCACAGAATGCACAGCGTAACAGTAAAATCCTTTAATACAAACACTGAGAAAACCAGAAACAACAGTGAAAACTGTTCAGTTGGTCGATTCAGAGTGAGAGAGGTTGCTGTTTTGCGGGAGAGTCTGCCTCCACGATGGAAAGATCCTCTCTTTCAAGTGTTTTCTCTCTTGCGATTTCTTTGTCCTCAGGAAGTTTGGTTGTGAACCAAGGATTTGTTTGTGAACTGAGTCAAACATTTAGCTGATTTTTTGGTTGTGAACCGAATTGGTTGTGAACTGAAGCGTGAACCGAGTTTCCACTGTGCATTGTTTTATACTTTAACACTTTATTCTACACCACCCATAGTCCCTCTGTGAGGGAGATGAACAGTACAGAAATGTGACAAACAGAATTCTTTGGGTAGTGGTGGTTTACAGCCACATTTTTCAAAGTAGTCTGTTTCATGGAGTTGTCTTTTGTAGAAGAATTACTGGCGTGTAGGCATGATAATTCTGTTTAACAAATGATTATGTTATTCATTTTTTGGCATTGATCCCAAAATAAAATAAATCACATTCAGATAAGTTCATCTATGGATCAGTTAGGATCTGCTCTGGGTTAGTTATTGTTACGTTAAAGGTAAAAATATTCTGCAGGATTAAATCATGTTATACTTTATCATTGGCTTTAGGAACAAATTATGTATGGACTACCTAAAATCAAATTTACATAAGGTTATGAAGTCTGGACATGAAAGGGTTGGCTTTTTGGCTAAAGTTCCTGCTAAACACATTCCTGAATTCTTAACTCAAGGCTCCATTGGCCAGTGGACAGCCTTTTTTCAAGGCAATTTGAGACCGTTAAAAAATGTTTATTCTTCCAACTCAGACATGATCTACCCTAATAGATCTACCTCACTGATCTTCCTAAATATTATATTTTTCATTTGGGCTGATTCGATAGTTCATAGTGTCGAGCCATGTCCTGCAATGGTAAGGTTTGTGTTGTATTGCCTTGATAAATGATAGAAACATAGACAGCAAATCCTGATTTCATGTGCCGTTGTTTATTTCATCTCAAACCACTTCAATTGTTTTCAGAGATTTCTGTTAAAACTGTATTGAAGCAACTAACAACAGCAACTGTGCTTGCTTTTTCTTGCTGTGGCTGTAGATTCTGTGAAACTTTTTAGGAATTTGGACATTAACTTCTGCAAAGGCAGGAAAAATTACCAGATCATCAATAAAAGAAAAACATGGAGGCATTTCTTTTGATAAATTATACGAGAGTGTTGCAATCTTTAGTGTAGTTCCTAGATGCATCTGGAAATAAATGCTTGTTTTATTGCACATTTTTATATTAACAAAGGGGGGAAGTGGTGAGGTTTTTGGTAATTCTTATTGTTTGTTATAATTTTATCTGGAGATTCAGACTGGATTTGAATGAAGTTCTGGATTTTTTAAAGACCAATCTATTCTTTGCCTTTAAGTGTGGACTTTATCTGTTTTAAGTGACTAAAAGTTCTGGATTTTTAAAAAATTCTATTTTTTTCCTGTCAAAGGATTAGCATTAGGTGAGAGGTTTAATTAGTTTATTCTCAGTTTATATATCCCATAATGTATCTAATTTCAGCCTTTGCCTATTACATTTTGTTATTCTTTTAGGGAATGTGCTTCATATGATGTTCCGGCATATCATTGGTCTCAGAAACTGAAGAGATAATGATGAATTTCTTAGAAACAACAAACAAAATGTTACATGAGCACCCCACAGATACTTAGTGAAAATCTATCTAATTGTATTCAGTGGAGTTTTAATCTATGTTAAATGCATTTAAGAATTTTCTAAATACAAATTAAGTTTTGTACTCTACAATGAGTATCACTTACGATGAACTGTTCTAAGGGAATATATGTTTATATTAGGATAAAAAGGCCCAGGAAAAATATTTAAATAACCAAAGCATTTTTTCTCCCTGGTTTCAAAAAAATAGTTCAATATATTGTTTTGCTTTCATTCTAAAAATAAAATAAATATTTAAACAGTTATCATGAACATTTGATTTCAGGTCTGATGTAGAAACTTCCAAAAAGGTATGTTTATATCCTAGAATAGTTTTCTCTAAGCTTTTTACTTTGTATATTTTTTAATCCGGCCCTTTATTATTTTTATAAATAACTCCAAGTGGCAAACATACCTAAAACCACTTCTTCCTTCTCTTTCCCCCACAAAACTAACCTGGTAAGATTAGCTGGGCTGAAAAAGAGTGATTGATTCAAAGTCATTCAACCATTTTTCATGCCTAATGCAGGACTAGAACTCATGCTCTCCTGATTTCTAACCTGGTGCGTTAACCACTAGATCAGTGGTTCTCAACCTTCCTAATGCCGCAACCCTTTAATACAGTTTCTCATATTGTGGTGACCCCCAACCATAAAATTATTTTCACATACACCTGTATTTGTATTGAAATATGTGTTTACCAATGGTCTTAGGCGACCCCTGGGAAAGGGTCATTCGACCCCCAAAGGGGTCGCGACCCACAGGTTGAGAACCACTGCACTAGATCAAACTGACTCTCCAGATATCTTTAAAAAATTAGTTTTTGAAATTTCCCAACTGCTATGTTGCCTGAGAATTCTGAGAATGGCAGTCCAAACACATCTGGAGGGTGCCAAGTTGTATCTGAAGCATGTGTTACTTCTGCATACACCTACAAGTTTGACGCATGGATAGCAATATACTCAGTTTTATACACCATTTCATAGTGCAATATGAAACATATTGGTTTGCAAAATACATTGCAGATTAGAGATCTTGGCTTGCACAGAGTGAGTATACTTGAGATTAGAATGGTGTTTAGTTTTGCTCATAGTTCACCGCTGAAAATGCAACAGGATGATTGGCACTGTCATATGTTAGAAATTCTGTTTATATAAAACATCACCAGAGCAAACAATGAGTACAGTCACCATGTGTTTTACTGCTCAACTATATTATTGTAACAGGAAACAGGAAACTGCTCAGAACAAAAGAACATAGAGTTTATACCATAGATCCAGACTTGTAAATACTGCCATCTACTGGCTGAATACTACTGTAGTAGTTGCATAGAAACATATTCCACAATGAATTCCAACACCTTACCATTTATAAGAAAGCTTCGTATGGCAAAGATGTGACTTAGGCTGGAAACAATACAGTACCTGTCTTTATGTGAAGGCTTTAATTAACTAAAGGTAGGACGGGTGGCAGAGATCAGTGTCTATGGATGTATCCAGTAATGTAATAGCATCTGGATGATTACATTTTATGATTTAAGGGGTGTCACTGGTAAACAGCATGTGTGAAGGGAAGTGAAAAAGAGGGAGCAAAAGGGAGACATGAATGTTTGTGAAACGAAGGGAAAAGGGAAAAAATATAATTGATCTGAATGAGAAACCAGGAGAATGTGAGTTCTAGTCCTGCCTTAAGCACGAAAAAATGTTTTGGTGACTTTGGATCAGTCACTCTTTCTCAGCCCAACTACTCTCACCAGGTTGCTGTGGGATTAGCTGCTGCTCAATGAAGGTGGTCTGACCTTGGGAAACTTGCAAGTTCTGTATTAAAAAAAGTACGTGGATGATATGAATGGAAGTAAAAAAAATGGGGGGGGGGTGGATATTTGAGACAAGGGAAATAGTCATCCTCTCAGTTCTGAAAATGGAAAGGCTTTTACTTTCCATTGTGTTTATTTCTTCTGTATGATGTTAGGCACCTTGGTGCCATATACTGCAGAAATTAAAGAATGTTTTTTAAGAAATAAAGTTTTGTTTGATTTAATGTTGCAGGGCAATCCCACAGCAACTGTCATGGCGGAGCCCGCCAGTCTAGTGACAAAAAATCTCTCCATGGACAATTTAGAGAAGAAAAAGATTGAGGCGTCCTCTAAACCATTAAGGGAAGAAAAACACCATATGTGTCGTATGTATATTTTTATTTTAACAACCCTTTCTTGTCATTTGTGATTCGAAGGCAATCGACCTATATAATATATATGTAGGAGTTCAGGAATCTGGAACTCGTCAATTTAAATCTCGGACAAAGAGTGATATCACTCTTTGTCATATTGTGAAATTTCAGTTTGATTACTTAGCAACTGTTTTTTTCTTATGCATGCCATATCCATCATTGTCATGGACCCTCCTATAGATTACTTCTGACAATATGGAATTCTTTACATTAAGAAATAAAATATTGCTTTCTCTCGTGCAGTATGTTTCTATTCATATATGCCAAACTTCCGGCCACCCATGGTGGTATTTGGCAGTTCACTACTTGTGAACTGATTTTTTCAGAGAAAGCCACTTGATAGTTGTTGTTTTTTACCATGATGATGAAATAAATATCATTTTTCAGACCAGTTCATTGTGCTGAAACTCCAATTTGTTTTACATCTAGTAACACAGATATTTATAAGCACCCTATACTGAAGCATTTGGCTTGTTAATTCAATATTAACTATACCTGACAGGTGGTTTTTCTTTCCTGCTATTTATGATTTTTTTTTTCTGGCACTGAATTTCCACCTTTCATTACAGTCCATCTCCATTTAAAAAACCAAAAACACAAATTCTGTTTAAAAAGGTTTTGCACAAACAGACCCATTTCATATGGCTAGCAAAAGAAAAACTGAAAACTATGTTCCACATTGCCTCTTATAATTATAACAACACATTTTTTTTATTACTTTAACATACTTGGCAATCTATATGTTTAAAGGGAATTTGCAGAATTCTCTAATTGAATATGCAAGAAGTACTAAGAAAATGATACGGAATATGATGGATGATCACCAATCTTCTCTAGATTATCTCTCTAATCAGGTAATGGCCAGTATTTGCTAAATGGATTTCTTTTTGGGCAACAATAATATAATTGAATTGCTTAGAACTGAAAATTGAAAAAAAAAAGTAATTAACAGATAATGTGGGCACTTTCTCTGAAAACAGCTTTATATTGTTGTGAAAAAAAAATATTGTTCTGTCTTAAAATGTCTGAAAAAACATAACTCCACCCTTGAAAGGCCATGAAAAGGCCATTTACATCACTGGAAATCTAGATTAGAATCTTGAAATTTGTTAAGAATTTTTCAGTTTGACGACAAATAGAAACTTTGATTTTTTTTAAAGAACAGATATGACTTATACGATTAAATATTAGGGGTAATTCATTTAATCAGCTTAATTTAGGTTATTAGTGGATTGAGGAGTCAACGCATGCCAAAATCCAAGACTAGTCATAAGGGACATGATTCTCATGGTTGGATGACGCTAGCAAGTTTTCAAAAACCCAAATTGCCAACATACAGGTGTCCTCGACTTACGACATTTAGCGATCGTTCAAACTTACAAGGTGTTACAAGTGGCCATTTTTTCACACTTACAGTCATTGCAACAGCCTGATGGTTGTGTGGTCAAAATTCAGCCACCTGGCAACCGACTCATATTTATGATGGTTGCAGTGTCCTGGACTCCACCTTCTGCGACCTTCTAATAAGCAAAATCAGTGGTGAAGCCAGATTCACTTAACAATCACATCATTAACTTAGCAACTGCTGTGATTCACTTAACAACTGTGGCAATAAAGGTTGTAAAATGGGGCGAAATTTACTCAACAGCTGTCTCACTTAGCAACAGAAATATTGGGCTCAATAGCAGTCATAAATCAAGGGCTAACTGTAATGAGGATTCAGGTAGAACAGGAAGTGATACAAAGAAAAGAAAGCCTTGAAATATATTCATTGCTGTTGTCCTTCTTAGAACTCCACCCTCGTACATGCTGTCATAGCAAGGTGGAAAAAAAAAACTTTCAGAGGCAATAGCAATAGTACTTTGACTTTTACAGTGGAACTTCCGTTTGTGAATGCTCCTATTCGTGACAAAATTGACCAAATTGATTCCCAACCAAAAAAGCCACCTGAGTTTTGAATCAGTTCATGACTCAAAACTTGGATGGCGAACAAACATGGTGCAGAAAGATTCCTTTGTGTGCGTCCCTTGTGCGCATGGCGCAGACAGTGTCGCTTCAGATCGCAACCAAATCAGTTTGCGACCACAGTCCGGGAATAGATTGCGGTCACAAACTGAAGTTCTACTTTATACTGCTTCACAATGCATTCCAGCTCTCTCTAAGCAGTTTACAGAGTCAGCCTATTGTCCCCCCAACAAACTGGATCCTCATTTTACCGACCTTAGAAAGATGGAAGGCTGAGTCAACCTTGAGCCGGTCAGAATCAAACTGCTGGCAGTTGGCAAAATTAGCCTCCAATACTCCATTCTAACCACTGCTCTACCATGACTCAAAGGAACTTCCTAAGGGAAGTTTACCTCAGAACAAAGAAGAACTTCAGTGAACAAGGGGGCCTCTGCTGCAGACACAATTACAACATGCCAACTGCCCTCCCCAAGATGTTTTTATTTTCGAAAAGCTTGCACTCCTGGCCAAACTGAATAAATGAACTATGGGGGAAAAGAACAGCCAGAAAAAGATAATGCAAACCGCTGTGATCTGTGGATCTTTTGTATTATCTCCAACAATAGAGCCCCATAAATATTTCAAAATTGTTTTTTTCTCCTTTGAGTAAGAAGGGGCTCCTGACTGGAAAATAGCCCCAAAATTCTTGCATGCAAATCCTTTGGTTTCTCATGGTATTTCCCTGGATTGTGGTGCACATCTGTATATCTGGTTATGCCAACGTCTGCAGCAAATGGTTGGAAAGTTCCTGTCTTTCTACTATTTTCTTGAGTCAATGAAATGCAAAGACAGCTCTAAAATACAATGCCTTAAGGCACTGATTTCAAACATTTTGCTTGTAAAAATCTTGGAATCAAATTTTTATGCTCAAGAACTACAGAAGAATGTTTTTTTTTCTCTTTTTGGTGGCGTCACCCTAACCAGTCTGCCAAATCCATAACAATGCATTGCTCAGAATTAAGCCCCTTTTTGTGCAATAGTATTTTCCTCCAAATAAATTAATTGCAGCACAGGAATTATTTAATTTCAATTGGCTCACATCCAGTGTTAGCATTACAAAGCAATGACCAAAGGAATAGACTATTGAGTACCCACACATGTTGAAGATTTTAAAACATTTCTCTTTTTGCAAATGCAGATTAATGAACTTATGAGCCGAGTTATGCAATTAAATGCAGACATGTCCAGAAAACCAATTGATGTATTTCCCCATCGAGCAGTCCAGTCTCATGGTAAAGATTTTTTTAAAAAATTCCTGCTTAGATTTTACAGTATTTACTGAAATATGCATTGAGCTATAGGACAGCATGTTTCTACCATTAAAGTGATACATCCAGTGGAGTGGTTTTTATTACCATTATTTTTGAAGTTTGATGTTTGGGGAAGTCAAATATTTTTATTACTATTTCTGAAGGTTGATGGTCGCTTGTTTCACTCTAAATAGGTCACAAATGCCTGCTCACTATCTTGAATGAGAATATATGGGTTAAAATCACCTATAGCTAATTTTGGAAAAGGGAGCAGAGTAAGATGATTGTTCATATTTTACCCATCACCTGCTTCAGCCCCCTACTTTGAACTCCAGCTTATGTCTTGCACATGGATCTGAAGCCTTTGGCAACTTTGATATTTGAAGTGATTGAGCCATAGCCTAAGTCCTAGGGCATACTTTAAAGTTGTTAGGTTTTGATAAAATAACATTTACCAGAACATCTGAAAAGCTTGAAGCTTGCCCTGACAACAATGGGAATTGTACCAGTTAATGAGCTAAAACAATACTGTAGTCAGTTTCCCATAATAGGCTTTTTTTCACTTTAAGAAGGAAAGAAAACAGAATAAGAAAAGGGAAATAACTGATAAACCTCCTTTAAACCAACCTTCCTTCCTTCCTTCTGTCCTTCCTTCCTTCCTTCCTTCCTTCCTTCCTTCCTTCCTTCCTTCCTTCCTTCCTTC
>JANHFR010001183.1:54179-66110 GCA_032468015.1 Mimophis mahfalensis | reverse complement strand
CAAGCCATTCAGGGCTTTATAGGTGAGCACCAGCACCTTGAATCTCACCCGGAGGGCAACTGGAAGCCAATGTAGCTTGCGGAGAAGAGGCGTTACATGGGAGTATTGGGGAGCTCCCATCACAACTTGCGCGGCCGCATTATACCAGTTCTAACTCTTGATTATAAAGGGAAGCAGCAGCAATCTTTAAAGCACTCCATGGCTTAGGTCCAGGGTACTTGTGGGACCACCTACTGCCACTGACAGCCTCCCACCGTCCATTACGGCCCCACAGAGTTGGCCTCCTCAGTGTACTGTCGGCCAAACAGTGTCAGCTGGCGACCCCCGGGGGAGAGCCTTCTCTGTGGCAGCCCCTACCCTCTGGGATGAGTTACCCCCAGAGATCCGGATTGTGCCTGACCTGCGAGCCTTCCGCCGTGCCCTCAAAACATGGTTATTCGAACAAGCTGGTCTGTCCTGATAAAATGTGAATTTTAATGGGTTGATTTTAATTGGTCAATTTTAAAGTTTTAATTGTCGGGTCCTACATTTCTGTTTAATTCTTGTTTTAACTTCTGTATTCTATGTTTTTAAATTGGACTGCAAGCCGCCCTGAGTCCTTTGTGAGAAGGGCGGGATATAAATTAAATTAATAAAATAATAAAATAAAATCATTAAGGGATGTAGGAGGCTTCCCTAGAGAGAGTAGAGTAGAATAGGAATAGAACCGAACAAGAACAGAAACAGGAATAGGAACAGAAATGAATAGAGTAGAGTAGAGCTGAATTGAATTGAATTGAATTCTGTATTGGTCAAGTGTGATTGGACCCACAAGGAATTTATCTCTGGTGCATAAGCTCTCAGCTTACATACAATATAAAGTATGATGCATCATTTTATTTGAGTTTGCAAGCTCAAACAGAAGCAATTCCCTAGCTATCTGCATTCAAGAAACTAAATCATACTAGTCTGGTAAGAATAAAAATAGATCAAATAAATCAGAATTGCCTAGGTATTTTACCAGAATTATACAGTGAGCCCTATCTCCTTACAGAGGGGTAACAGGCCCTGGATTTGATAAATCCTTCTCCACAACGGAACAGTCTTAGCTCACAGGGATTATTTTTAGCATTCTCCAAAGAAGGTAACCTTTTACTGTATATATCCAGAGTTCCTCTCACCCTACGGTATCAGTTCCTAGTGTGTGAATTTAATAGTAGTTACTACTACTGAATACTTCTAAAGCTCTCATTGTATTATCCATTTGTTTATATGTAAGGTTGCCCAAATTTTGCATTTTATTGCAACTATGTTTTAATTCAGCTATTTAAATTTGGCTAACTTAAAAGAATGTGTATAAAAAATCAGGGACCCATTACTTCTGTGGGATTGAAATTCTCATGATAATCAGTTTCATTCATAAAATTGTGGCCATTACAGTGTTACCGAAGTTACGTAATCGTGATTTCCATCACTCTCTGTCAGCTTCCCACGAGCAAAGTCAATGGGGAAGCCTGCAGGAAGTCAGAAGTCACTCCCACTGCTTTTTTTTTTTTTTTTGGCCTTCCTACAGTCATTCTGTTTGTTTGTTTAGGTAAGTAAATACTGACTCATTACTGAAGTTTGCTTGCCGCTACAGTTATTTTTCTATTTATGATGCACACTCTACTACAGAGGTGTCAAACTCAAGGCTTAGAGTGCTTAGATCTGGTCCGCGGGGCAGCCATGGAAATATCAAAGGACTGGCCTGCGGTGCCTCTGCCAGTGAAAATGGAGCTTGGGAGGGGTGTATGAGGCCCGCCCAGGTTCCGTTTTCAGCTATGATGGCCTCCTGCAGCCCTCTGCCAGCGAAAATGGAGGCCCGCTCGGGCTCCGTTTTCACTGGCAGAGAGATGCAGGAGGCCATCGGAGCTGGAAATGGAGCCCAGGCAGGCCACACACTGCCTCCCCAGGATCCGTTTAGGCTGGCAGAGGGCTGCAGGAGGCTGTTACAATGATGTCAAGCTGGCCATGCCCACCCCAGTCCCCCAAGGTCAAACACAATCCTGATGCGGCACTGAATGGAAATTGTGTTTGACACCCCTACTCTACTAGATGAGGGTGAAGGTTCATTCTCCAAGTTTGTGGGTTGGTTTCCAAACATTTCATTACTAGGCTAGGTAACATCTTCAGCGGAGTTTAGGGATGTCAGTGTCCATGTTCTTCTGTTTATAAGGGCTTGGTGTGGTCAGTAGGAGAATGAATCTTCACCGTCATCCTGCACACAAGCTACAGATATTTGCCACTATTGCAAACTCTTCTAGATGCTCACAGGACTATTTGGCTTTGGGGTTTAAAAAATGTAGGGTTCATTCTGGTCACATCAGACTGCATTACCTTTCTCCCAAAGGATGACACAACCGGTCAACGGTTTGTTTAGTACCTTCTCAATTGAAGGAGAAGATAGGAACGGGGGAGTTTCCATTTTCTCCATATTCTCCCTCTCTTTCTACTCCATAGACAAGCCCACAATTGTGAGTCCTCCAGAAGTGGTGGAGGGTTCAGATGTAGAGCTGCGCTGTGAGGTGCCTGACAATTGTCCAGACATGAAGCCTGTCATCACGTGGATGAACTATGAGAATTTGGCCGAGCATTCCATCTACGCACAGGTAGAGGAAGAAGGTAGCACTTGGTCACTCATCTCCATCCTGAAGTTCCTACCACTGCGTGAGAACCACGGGCATGAGGTGGGCTGCAAAGTCAGCTACCTCAACACCACTTTTGAGTTCGATGGCTTCTCCACTCTGGACGTCAAGTGTGAGTTGGATTTATAGATTTATTTATTTTGTTCGTATTTGTATGCTGCCCAACTCCTGAGGACTCGATAAGAGCCGTGGTGGTGCAGGGGGATACTGCCTCCTAAAGTACTACCAGCTGCCTGCAATTAGTGGCAGGTTCGACTCCCACCAGGCTCAGGGTTGACTCAGCCTTCCATTCGTTCGAGGTAGGTAAAATGAGGACCCAGATTGTTGGGGGCAATAAGCTGTGTAAAATGCCGTTGGCGTGGGGGCAAGAGCCCTAATGAGCAGGCATATGCATGGAATGAAGGCTGTTGCTAAACACATTGTAAGCCACCCTGAGTCTTCGGAGAAGGGCGGGATATAAATGGGATTTTTAAAAAAAGTAGCACAGAACGTAGAATAATAGAGTCAGAAGCAGGGGTGGGCTGCTGGGGGTTTGCAGGGGTTCAGGCAATCCCCTTGCTAAGGGTCTGCCGGGTTCGCTGAACCCCCAAATCGCACTCCTGTCTGGCCCAGCCTACCCTGTCCCACTCCTCCCAGGAGTTCCACACAGCCTATTTTGAATGCAAGGTAAGTACAGAGCCCGTGTGGAGGCTGCGGAGGGCATAAAATAGGCCTCCCGGGATTCCGGAAATCCGGAAATGGGCTTGTTTCCGGCCTTCAGAGGACCTTCAGAGCCCGGGGAGGCTGTTTTTGCCCTCCCAGAGGCTCAAGAAAACCCTCCGGAGCCCGTGGAGGGTAAAAACACCCCCCATCCCATGGTGCAGGAGGTTGACTAGGCCACACCCACCATGGCCACGCCCACCCAGCAACAGGCAGCGAACCCATTGCTTAAATTTTTGAAGCCCATCCCTGGTCGGAAGGGACATTGGAGATCTTCCAGTCCCAACCCGCTGCTTGAGCAGGAGGTTCTATCTCATTTCTTTCCTCTTTTGAAAGCCTCCAGTGACGGAGCGCCCACAACTTCTGAAGGCAAACGGTTCCCCCCGGTTCATTGTTCTCACTGTCAGGAAATTTCTCCTTCGTTCTAGAGTGCTCCTCTCCTTGGTTAGTTTCCAACTATTGTTTGTTGCCTTGCTTTCTGGTGCTCTGGAAAATAGCTTGACCTTGTCATCGTTGTAGGAAGCCCCTCAAATATTGGAAACTTTTGTATTTTTTACACTGAGACATAAATACGTTAACGTCTATATCAATAAAACTTTCATAGAAATAACATTAACTTTTATATTTTTATGCTTCACATTTTTAATATTGCGCGTAAGTGGACACCTGTCATCTTAATCTTGGAGAACACCGGAGGTTTCCTGCAACAAGACTTGATGGACTCTGGCTACTGAATTACTTCCACACGAGGACACATTCTGCTGTGGTATTGCTTTGTTGCAACCAACTAAAAGCAGAATTAAAACGTTCAACATTTCATAAATTATTATACAGAGTGTGCTTGACTTACCACCATTTCATGTACAATGACAATACATTTCTAAATCTAAATTTGCTTAGTCATTGTTCAAAGTTAAAATGGCATCAAAAAATCACTTAGGACCATTTTTCACACATAAGCATCCCCAGGGTCACATGATCAAACTCCGGATGCTTGGCAACTGGCATGTATTTATGACGGTAGTAGTGTACTGGGGTCACGTGATCACCTTTTGTGACTTTCTGACAATCAGTCATTGGGGACACTAAATTTACTTAGCAACCCTGTTACTAGCTTAATAATTGCAGCTGTCCACTTAACAACTGTGGCAAGAGAGGTCATGAAATGGGTCGCAACTCACTTAGCAACAGAAATCTGGGCTTGATTGTGAGAACATGTCAAGGACTACCTGTAATATTTGGAAATGCCCAACATCAGGACCACAACTGTGTCTTCCACAAAATAGCTATAGTAAAAGAACTAGAAACCCCCATTTTCTAATGTTAAAAGTCCATAATCTTAATTAGATGGCTCAAGCTTCTGCCAGAGAAAATTGCTTCCTATTCTGCATGAGTGGGAGGGATTAGCAGTTAATTTAGCACTTAATTATGTGGTAATTAATGGATTCCTGGCCCTTGAGCCATGTGAAAAGGAGGGGGGTTTTTTGTTCCTGGTTTAATTTTAATGGGGTTTTTTTCCTTTTTTTATTGTCAAAGATGATGTGTTTTCCAAGTCAGATTCCTCAAACATGCATATTTCATTTCTCATGAGACTTCCTTCATCGCTAATCGATGCCACTTTCTCTTCCACGGGAAAATGAGTAACTGGGAATATATCAGTTTAAATGACAAATGAGCTAGCGTGCCAATAACAGCGTCTCACCCATTGTCATCCTCCATCTTCAATTCTGAAACTGCTTCACAGTACTTTACAGCCCTCTCTAAGCGGTTTACAGAGTCACCATGTTGCCCCCAACAATCTGGGTCCTCATTTTACCCACTGCGGAAGGATGGAAGGCTTTTGAAGATCGAACTCCTGGCAGTGGGCAGAGTTAGCCTGCAACGCTGCATTCCCACTGCTGCACCAGAAGAGTTATTTATAAGATTAGTACTAGGATTACATAAATTTGATTAATATAACAAATATTATTAATATTATTATTACTACTTGTATCAAAATGAATTATACTCAGTGGCCACACAGTTCATGTATTGATATTGATGTACCGTATTTTTCTGAGTATAAGATGCACTTCCTCACCCCCCCAAAAGAGGCTGAAAATTAGGGTGTGTCTTATACAGTGAATGTTGCCAAACATTCACCCACCCAGCAATTTGCCTTGCAACAAACAGCAAACAGCCTGTTTCAGCTTCAGCATAGCCTGATTAGCATGAGCAGCTGATAGTCAGTTGGATTGGCCTTCCGACCATCAGCTGTTTCAGGCTGCAAGGATTGCCATTGCCTATTGCTGCCTCCACGTGCTTCATTTTCAGATGGCCAGGATTGGAACGGGAGAAAAATAGGGCACATGGAGGCCGCAATAGGTTATGGCAATCCCTGCAGCCTGAAACAGCTGATGGTTGGAAGCCCCAGCTATAAGCTGCTTGTGCTAATCAGGCTGTGCTGAAAGTGAAACGGGCTGTTTTCTGTTTGCTGCAAGGAGACAAATTGCTGGGAGGCAGATTTTTTTTCCCTTTGTTTTCCTCCCCAAAAGATAGGTACGTCTTATACTTTGGAGCATCTTATATTCCAAAAAATACAGTACATTTAAAAATAAAAATCCAAAAGCTGGGTCCTCATTTTACCGACCTCAGAAAGATGGAAGGCTGAGTCAACCTTGAGCAGGTCAGGGTCGAACTCCAGGCTGTGGGCAGAGTTAGCTTGCAATATTGCATTCTAACCACTGTACCACCACAAGAGATGATGATGCAGCAATGCCCATAAAAGACAACAACAAAAGTTCTGGTTGCCCTAACTTGACTGCTGTCCTGACTTTTTTGACCATACCTGACAGATACCTTCCTTACTACCTTTATCTGCTGCAGAAAGAAAACTGGATATGCACCCCACGGTGACCTCTTGATCTCTCCTTTGCAGACCCACCGCGGATCCTGCAAGTAAACTCCTCTGTGGAAGTCCTACATGGCACTCACGTGTTCTTGATGTGTATTGTGGACAGCAGTCCAACAGCCATGATTGCCTGGCTCCGAGAAGATGAAATTCTACACGAGGACTTAGCTGGGAACCTTACGCTCTACCTCGACAATGTAACTCACCTGCAGGATGGCATCTACACTTGTGTGGCGGAGAACATTTATGGCAAAGACAACCACTCCCTTGCCTTGACTGTGCTGTGTGAGTGCTAATCTGGGGCTCTGGGATGGATTCCCCATTCTGGGATGAAGCCTATTGATTTTATTTATCAAATTTATTTGCTGCCCGTCTCATATCCAATGACTCTGGCAGCGAGGATTAAGGCTACCCAAGGTTTCTATAACATCCTTTAAAACTTATAGAAACCTTGAGTCACGTTAATGCAGTGTTTCTCAACCTTGGCAGTTTGAAGATGCATGGACTTCAACTCCCAGAGTTCCTCAGCCAGCACCAGGAATTCTGGGAGCTGAGGTCCACGCATCTTCAAACTGCCAAGGCTGAGAAACACTGCGTTAATGGGTTCCAGGTTATGCTCTCTGGCAGAGTCGTTGGATGCATTTTAAAGTTAAAAATGTAAAAATAAAAATGTAAGGAAAAAAATTGTATTCTTAACCCTGGAGTATAGAAAGCTGGATTTTTTAAAATCTGCCCCCTTTTTTTAAGTAAAAAGATGCATTAAGCCTAGCAAGAGCACAGCCAGAGTACTTTATTGTTATGTTATTGTGTCAGCTTGTCTGTAAAGACAGCAGAGTTTCTCCATCCCCAGCAACTTGAGTATGGGTGGACTTTGTCTCCCAGAATTCCCCGGCCGGCATGCTGCCAAAGTTGAGAATTCCATCTAGAGGCACCATGGATGTTTCCATGCTACCACTGTTTTAATTTCTTTATCTCTACAAAATATATTGAAACTGACCACCGATCATCTTTACATGCTTTGAAACCCTGGGAAGTGCAAGAATCACAGCAAAATGCCCTCAACAGTTAATTGATAGGAAAGCATGAGAAACAGAATTTAAACAGATTTTTTTTCTTCTGGAGACCAGAGAAAAAGATCTGGGGACCACATGTTAGCCACAGACCATTGGCTATCCATACAGTACCTATTTAGTTATTGCTATGTAGTTTGAAGGAAGAATAATTTGATCTAAGTCAAGTTTTATCATTGCTAAATCTTTGAAAGAGCGTCATTGGAACCATTCTGGGACGGTTCTGCTCTTAGCTGGGGTAGAATCTGCTCTTAATTGGGGTGACCATTTGCAACATGTTTTGGTTTTAAAAAATTGCATATTCTTCTTGACTTTGTCTTTCTGTGCAGATGCCCCTTGGAAACCAGTAGTCAACGGATCAACGGTGGCCATTGAAGGAGAGCCTGTCACTATCACCTGCAGCTCACAGAGCAGCCCTGAGCCAACCATCACCATCTTCAAGGACAAGAAGGCATTAGCCATGGCGGTCTACCAAAGCCAGGTGGAGCTGGAGTTTGAATCCGTGTCGCACGAAGATGACGGTGAATACTGGTGCACAGCAGAGAACCAGTTTGGCCAGAGCAGCACTGCTTTCAACCTCACTGTTGAATGTAAGCACTGGCTTTGTGCCCAGAGAGCTCTTTTTAATTCTAAAGATTTCAAGCATGTTTTGGGATTGGGTAGAGTGTGGTGGTAGATCATGTGCTTTGAATGCAGAAGGGACGACTTCTGGTTTGACATCAAGGTGTGATCGGTGCAGGGGAGCGGGGCTCCTCATCCTCATGTTGAATCTTCTTTGTCGGAGGGCCTCCCAAGGGGCTAAAGTCACCCTGTAGGGATGACAGATAAAGAGGGGCATCCTGCAGGTTATGGAGAGTGGTGGCTCTCCTGCTTCACCCAGGGTTTTTCCTCTTTGCTGAGGACAAAGACAAGGTGGCCAAAATGGCCATCATGAAGCCGGGGCAGCCAAAGAAACCAAGATTGTGCTGGAGCGGAGTGAGCGGACAGTGACTGGAACAGGGTGAGGTGATTTTTTCATTTTGCCTAGGATTTAACCCTAAAAGAAAATAAATCCAGGAAAAGAGGCTCTCTAGAATGCTTTTAAGCAGCGACCAAAGAGAGGTAGAGAAAAACTGCACCCTAAAGAAATAAGTTAAAGCTTAAAATACAGAAAGCCTGGATGTATAAATCTTACTGGCATGACTTTGAACAGGCATTTTAAAATGCTGGATATTTGACTACTCGTTGTATATTCTATTGGATAGTTTGTTTGAACTAGTTTGAAATAAATAACTGGCAGAACATTGTTAAAGTGGATTTTTAAAGTTGATTTTTAAGCTAAAGGCGCCATCTACTTGAATGGATATACACTATACCATACTCCTAGACTAACAAAAATAGCCTTGGAGAACTCTGATAAGAGAAGAATAATACCTGGAGGTCTGCTGTATTATTTACCATACTTATCTACTTTATGGTGACTAGAGGATCAACCTGGGAAACCTGGAGGGTATTTAATGGAATAACCTTTGAATACTGGAAATAACTAGCAAATTAAAGATTGGATTTAAAGAGTTACTTGGAAAATCCCCTGGATTGTTTAAATGGAACCTGTTGATTAACTGCAGGATATAAAGAACTATAACTATTGTATCTCCTGATGAACAATATTAGGTAATCTGCTGGCTTTGGGAATTCAAAAAGAATAGACTCTGGAGCAGCTTTCCATATATGAAGGAGCTTCCATAGAGCAGACTTCTATAGTTTAAGAAGGCTGTTAGAGCCATGGTGGCACAGTGGTTGGAATGTAGTATTGCAGGCTAACTCTGCTCACTGCCAGGAGTTCGATCCTAACCAGCTGACTCAGCCTTCCATTCCTTCTAAAGTTGGTAAAATGAGGGGCCAGATTGTTGGGGGCAATATGCTGACATTTGTAAACCACTTAGAGAAGGCTGTAAAGCACTAGAAAGTGGTATATAAATGCTATTGCTATTAGTTCATCCTGGATTACACTTCAGTCTCTTTATTTTTCTCCATAGTTGCTCCGCGCATTCTTCCGGATTCCAAGTGCACAGCCGCTCGGGATACAGTGAAATGCATCTGTGCAGCCAAAGCCAACCCAGAAGCTATGATCACCTTTGAGTTGCCTACCCGCAATGTGACGGTCAATGAGACTGACCGGGAGTTTGTGTACTCTCAGAAGACGGGCTACATCGTCACCAGCATCCTGACTGTTCAGAGGGAGGTGGACTCTCAGCTCTACATAGTCTGCTCTGCCAGGAATCTCTACGGCACCAAGAACCAGCAGCTCCAGTTCCATCACTCCAGTGAGAGTCCCTGCAGGCAAACATCACCACTGATCCCTCTGGTCCTCTTCCTCCATCTACTGGGCCATAGGGCTCTGTTCTGATCCAGCTCCCAAACATGACAAACCTTCTGTAGTTAACTAAATGTTCCCTTTATTAGAAGCGCCAGCAGCCCCAGCAAAAAGTCCCTCCCTCTCTCACAGCAGGCTAACAGGTCTGTCCGGCAGGGAGATGAATAGTTGTCTGCCACACCTAATCATCTCCACCCCTGCCTTTTATCCCTGAGCTAGGGTAGGGCTTCACTAGCAGTAGTGGCAATTCTGTCCCAAGGACCGGCCCATAGATTTCCACTGTTCTCCTCTCCTCTGCCTTCCACACATCCGCACATCAGGCACTGGATCCAGATGTTCCTCCTCTTCCTCAACAGCCACTTCCAGGCCTGGAGGCTGTTGACTCTCCATCTGAGGGCTGATGGGATGTCCCAGGCTCCACCTCTGTCTCTATCTCTGACAGTTCCATTCCCTCTTCCCCCTTGGAGCTCTCAGGTTGCCTTGAGGCTGGCCCTGACTCCCACGGCACCTCATCTGATTCAACTGCTGGAGGGGCCATTGGCCGACAGGCCACAACACCCTCCATGACAGCCCCTCCAACTTATTAGTTGTCTGACAAGGCTGACACACCAACTATTGACCCACTGCAAAGCCAGCAGCCCCCTGATCTTGTGGGTGTCTCCCCCTTGGTGGGGTTCTTTCCTATTCAATTGCCTTCTTCAGGTGAGAAGGCAAAGACTACTACAAAGGACCACAGCTTTTGCATACCTCGCTGTCTCGCTATGGACGGGAATATGAATTAATAGCATTACAAGGCAGAGAGTTGAAAAGAAGTTGAACAAAATGGCCAACTTTTAGCCTGGAAAATAAACAACCAAAAGATTATGTGTTAAAAGTTTTCAAATATCAGTTGGGCTGTCACATATAATTGAGAGACGAAACTTGGCTATCTGACTCCAAAGAGGAGAACCTAAACTACCACTATTAAATTGCAAGCAAAAATGTATTTTTATTATACTGTATTGAACAGAGAATCTTTTGACAGTATAAATTAGCAGAATGGGACAAACAGGAGGTATGGAAAACTGCAAAAGGTTGTAAATCGCAGTCATATGACTGCACGACACTGCAACCAGGCAAAAACGTGAGCTAGTTGTTGCCAAGCACCAAACTGTGATCATGAGACTGTAGGGGAAGGGTGCAGCTTCAAGGATGAATCATAATGAGCGGTGGTGGCCCAGTGGTGAGAGTGCAGTACTACAGGCTACTTCTGCTGCCTGCCAGCTGCCTGCCATTTGGCAGTTCAAATCTCACCAGACTCAAGGTTGACTCAGTCTTCCATCCTAATCCGAGGTGGGTAAAATGAGGACCCAGATTGTTGGGGGCAAGAGGCTGACTCTATAAAACCACTTAAGAGAGGGCTGTAAAGCACTGTGAAGTGATATATAAGTACTATTGCTATTAGTAGCCTTTTCTGGCACAGCTTTAAACAGTCGTTAGACAACTAGTCATTAATCAAGGACTTCCTGTATTAAATCCCTTTGATCCTCTTCTAATTCCCACTTCCGGAGCTCCTCTCTTTGGTGCAGGAGGTCCAGTTTCCACTGATCCCTTGTTTTTGTTTGTTTGTTTGTTTGTTTGTTTCACAACAGTGAGATCTGTTTAACATGCCCTGCAAATCCAGCTGTAGTTTACTCAAGAACTGCCATTAAAACAAACTTGTATTGGTGCCATACGTGAACCAGTGATTGTTCCCATATTCCTGGGTTACGTTCCGCCACCATCTTGTCTCTTTATATGGCTTCTCTTTGCATTCACTGTTAAACTTGCCTGTTGACCCGTGTCTTCCTTTCTTCCAGACAGTCTGATGTGGGCAAAGGTTGGGCCGGTGGGAGCTGTTGTGGCCTTTGCCATACTCATAGCGGTGGTGTGCTATGTCAGCCAGGCCAGAAAAAAGTAAGTTTTGGGGAGAAGAAAAATCCAATCCTTTGGTTTACACACAACTGAAAATGGTTTTTCTTATGGCTTGGAGATCCAAACACAGAACAAGGTTTCCAGTGTAGTGGATCACCAATCAGGATTTGTGGCACACTAAATCAAGGAAGGGAGGGCTTGAAATCCATTGTATACACAGCCATCATTGCTCAGCTTTGCATTAAGCGAGTGTTTCTCAACCTTAGCAACTTGAATACCACATATACTCGAATATAAGCCGACCCGAGTATAAGCTGAGGTACCTAATTTGAGGCCTGGAAACTGGAAAAGTTAATTGAC
>JANHFR010001183.1:40466-52183 GCA_032468015.1 Mimophis mahfalensis | reverse complement strand
AGTAAGACTAAAAAACATCTGAGATGCAGCCGAGCTGAAAAATAGTTCATCCACGCTGCTGCGCCAGTCAGCTGTTTTTCGGCTCTGCCACATCTCAGCTGTTTTCTAGCCTTAATCAAATGCATGTGCAGAAATGCACGCACAACGCGAACTGGTTGTTAGACTGGTAGATACCCATCCCTGCCTTAGACCCACCCATGGGAAGTGCCCTTCCAATGGATGGTTTGTTTTGGATATGGTTAGAGAGGGGATGCCTTTTCTTCCTGGTTTCTTTTTTCCACTCAAGTCAGAAGCACTGCTTCCTGTTGAAAGGATTAGCTGGTGACATCACCACTGTCTTGGAGATGCCCAGTTTGGGATCTTTTTATGTCCCCAGCAGGAGCTGGAGTGAAGGACGAGAGCTCAACCCTGCCCCGCAGCAGCTCTCGGGTCTCGAACACGGGCTTGCTAACCTCCTGCCCAGCACTCCAAACACTCGAGCCACCGTGCTCCTTCATTCATCCTGGTAGCATAGCTAGTCAGCCCTTAGAATGGTTTCCTTACTTGGGGTTGCTGGCCTATAGACTTCAGCAGAGAAGGGGGAAAAAAGCAAGAACAGACCCCAAATATGATCTTGATAGGACAAGCCACGAGACGACGCTCAGGTGGACATTCTGCCCTACATTATTCTCTCATGGCCATGACCTATTCAAAGATCCCATGGTTTCAGTCTCTCACCCTGATACTTCATGGCGGCCCAAACTCGCTTCATGGCAAGGTTGAGTTCCCCCAATTTGTCCTTTTCTCCCTTGGAGTCATTAGTGACCGCTCTTCCTTTTCTAATAGTCTAAAGAGATCTGCTCCCTGGAAAGCCACTGACCTGGCCAAGTAAGTATAGACTTCCCTGTCCATGTGTAATATTGTCATCCTCTCGTTGCCCCCTCTTCCTTTCCCATAAATGAGGCATCCATGCATGTTTTTATGGGCTTGTATGTGGCAGGAATCTAAATGTCTTGTCTGCGGTACGAAGCTAAGCAAGCTTGGGCTGGGTTATGAACTTGGGAGGGCCACCTCCAGGGAATTCCAGGGTTGTAGGCTTGATTAGAGAGTTGAAAAATGCCTAAGAAGACACAGACAAACCATTTCCGACCTGGTGACAAGGAAGCTGCATGGACACTTCCATGAAGTCGCCAGGGGTTCAAGGTGGATGCCAAGGAAATGTTACCTTCAAAAAAGAACTTCGGGAGGCTGAGGACATACTGCAATATATAACAAGCTCTTTTTTAAAAATCCTGGCTAGAAGCAGAGCCTAGAGAGAAATTAATAGAAAATTCAGAGGAAGAATCACAACCTGCGGGGGGAAAAAAACTGATTTTTTTCCCTCATCACAATTCTTCTATTGTTGTTTTTTAATTTCCCCTTCATCTTTGCTCTTGGCCTGCCCTTTCAAGACTGAAGTAGAATAGAGCCACTTCCATGAAAACTGGTCTGTGGTTTTCATTTTGGGTGTTTAGGGGGGGGAAAAAACAGGTTCTTCCTCAGTAAGACTGACTAATTTAATTTTTAAAAATTTTTGCCACCAGAGGCCACATTTTTTCCCCCCCACGTTATTATTTTTAGTTGAAAAAACTGCCAGGCATATGGTAGTAACATCTCTGATAAAGGCACAGCCAGATTTTTTTTTTCTGCTCTGCTTTTTCACTTTTGAGGCGGAGATGTTTTTTTCAGAGGAAAATAGACGTGTGAAGCCTGTTAAAGGCTTAGCCTAGCTACTTTGCTTTTCATATTGTTCTACTGCACAAATAGGATCTTCGCAGTGAATAGCACTTCAACTGGATTTTATTTTATTTTTATTTTTCGCATGCATTTCCCCTGTCTGTAATTTGAAAAAGAGTTCTATCTCAACTAAGAGTATTTCCAACGTGACAAAAAAACCCTCCCTTTTCAACATGGCCTGTCTTGCATTAACAGTTGTCATCTCTGTACACAGTTCTATAAGCAGCTGTTGTTGTGTGACAATATGTTAGCGTCAAATATTTTGTCTTGTGTCTGAATATCCGAAATATTCAGATATTTCTGAAAAACCCGGGAAGATAAGTGTCTGTCAAGTTTCTGTGGTGTCTGTCATCGTAACCTTCCTGGTGAAATTATGTTGCGTCCCTCAGTGGATCTTGGTTAAATGTTTGCATGTAAGTGGACACTTGCCATTTGTGGTCTATATACATAGCATCCTGTCCCTTATTTCTATCACCTCAGGTCTTGCAGTGATACGCAACTTGTCTCCCCGCCTCAGATGTTGCTGAACTACACCTCCTAACATCCCTTAGCATTGATCCTGATGGCCAGGACTACCGAGAGTGTCCTCAGCAATATCTGGAAGCCTACTTTGATTCTACGGGAATAAGCCAAATGATGTAACTCAGAGAGTGAGTTGGCACAAGCAATAACCTGATCTTGTTTGTTTGCTCACCTCCTCCCTCCAGTACGGGCGCTGTGACAAACGGCTGAAGCGTGAGGACCTGGGGATTGATTATGCCAACATAGACTTCACCAAATTGTCCACCAAGGACAGCTACACCCTGACCGAGGAGTTGGCTGAATATGCTGAAATCCGAGTCAAGTGAGGCCTCTTCTCACCAAGGCCTTCCCTCCAACTGGAACTCTAGGAGTTGAATGAAACCCCGAGCCGTCACCATCCTTGGGCTGGCCATCCATCATCTCAGGGGACTCCACCTTATCCACTGTTTTTGATATTCTGATGTTCGCACCCCCAAAATACGGGCTGGGTTTTCATTTCCTGGAGAGTACATACTGAAGGTCACACTAACACAGATTAGGGTTCCCCATTCCTCTCTCCCACACACAAACTCTACAAGTAAACACTTGTCCTTTTGGGCCAGCCAACAGGTTATAGTTACAGAATGGTAAGAGGGCAGCTCTTCTGCTTCTGCTGTGGTAAATTCCAAAATTGGGTACCTAGTCTAATTTGCTAGCAAACGACCCAAGTAGAACAAGATTCTAGGCATTAACGGCAAGGATCAAATTGACAAATCCAGAACAGCTGTGATCGGATAGGTATCCCTCTATCTGACAGGGTTCCATGAAAGAGGTTGTGTTTCTAAGTTCATTCAACTTAGAATGGGTTGGTTTTCACCACAATGCCCAAGAGTCTTCATCCTTCTTATCAAGGCTGGCGAACATAAGCAGTAGAGTCGGCTCTCTATCTGTCCAATGTTCACTTCACATTCCAGATTCAAGCTGGAAAAAAAAAATCAAATTCTAGCTCACATGTCTTAATAACTCTACATTTCTGTCTTTAACAAAATAAAAGAAAGAAAAGAAAGAAAGAAAGAAAGAAAGAAAGAAAGAAAGAAAGAAAGAAAGAAAAAAAGAAAAAAAGAAAAAAAGAAAAAAAGAAAGAACGGAGGGAATGCTTTAAGCACGTCATTTATTTCTACATGTATAAGACAGTGGACCTTTTATCACCCTGTTCTGATTCCAGCCATCATAGATTTCAGGTGAAAAAGAAACAAAGTGATAAGATGACTGAAAACATCACCTAGTGAATTCTAGCATCTTCGGTGCACCAACCAGCTATGGTTGAAGAAATATAAAGCCTGCCCAGCTACTGTCCTTTTGACATAGCCATGGTTGAGTGACTCTAGAAGACGCTATGAATTGCTAGCATGGAAATGACCTTCATTGTCAAGCCATTTTTACCAGATATGCTTAGACCCAATTTTACATTCTGTATATCTGTTAAGTAGAAGACTAACTTCTGTTTCCTAGAATGTATGTTGTGTTTCATCAAGGGTTTCCTTCTGCACCCCATAAATAGTCCCCAGTGGTACATTCCTGTTGTTGTTAGCATGACTAATGAAAGTGCTGTGTGTTTTGCTGGGCAACTGGATATTGTATTCTGTAGCATCCACTCAATTCTGTCAGCTTTGCCTTTTGAGAAAAAAGTGCCCTTTCCAATAAGTAAATTTGTTGGGCAAAAGATCTTCTCTCTCTTTCGCTTGTTCAACCGCAGGAAGACAGAAGGCCGATCTTTGATGTTTTTTAAACCCATCAAGAATCCCGTTGATTTTGTTGACTCTGGAAGGTTATAGAAGAAATATCTCGGTTCCTTCATTTTTTGCTGAAGACCTACGATTATACTGAAAACCTTGACTGTTCATCGTCATGTCATATAGCAAAGCCTAAGCAGTTTTACCTGCAAAAGTGGTGGGACTTCATGTCTCTTGAACGTGTTCAAGCTGGGGGTGAGATAACCATCATTTGGGGAGCTTTGAATTTGAAAGCCTGCAGTGACCAAGAGGTTGAATTTGGTGGTTTAAATGGCCTCTTCTAACTCCGCGGTGTTATGACCACTATCGATTAGATGAGATAAGGAGAAATGGAAAAGCTAAAATACTCCCCTGGCACTTTCTCCCAAAACTACAATAAGGAAATAGTTTGGTTAAAAGCCATCCAAGTGTGACTATTGCATGTTACAGTTGTTCTGTTAAGTTCTCTAAAGTTTTTAAGACGGTGAGAAAAGCTTCAGTATTCAAAAACTACTCAAAATGTTGACATTCTGGTGAGTCCTTTAAAAGTATTGTTGTCAGTGATTTTTTGAAGAAACAGAGACCGTTATCAGCCAGAAGATTAAGTCAAAGAAATCCAGTAATTATTTATTCTTTTAATTTCCCCATTCCTTTCTTTACATTGGTTTAGCAACAACTGCTGGTCAAAAAAGAGGCAAAACAACTAGGATTTCAAGCATCTGAAGCTTTTCGTGTTTTTAAAAATAATCTCAGGAAAAGTTTTACTGCTTGGAAAAGTCACCAGGTCTATTGTTGCATTGGAGTAATGTTTACAGAATCAAATTCCACCTTTGGTTTGGTTTTTAAATCAAGGCTTCTCCCAAACCCCCATCTGTTCCAACACACACACACACATTTCCTGTGTTTTTGTACTGTACAGAAAAAAGATACTGTATTTTGCTGATTAAGCAACAGTTGAATCATTGTTTTAAAAAGTTGTCCAAGTTGGGAATTCATAAAACCCAGCTGGGAAGGAACCCCCATCACTGACTTAATGAGATGGCGTTCCAATCTGTATTTGTGAAGAAAAACTGTAATTCTCAGCTGGCAAGCTAATTCCAATCTCCTAACAAGATTAATACCTAACATTTCAGGCAAAAGCATGTTTCTATTTATTGAAAAAGCACCTTTTTTAAAAAACAAAAACATTTTTAAAGCTGGGGTTGTAGGGGCAAAATGTTGGATAACATGACCTAAAGAGCTGGCTGTTTTGTCAAGGATCAGTTCAGCTGTCCTCAGTAAAACTTACACATTAGATCAAGCCAGGGTGGGTTTCTACTGATTTGGCCCAGTTAGGGAGAACCGGTAGTTCCATCTGGGCCAGTTTGGGCGAACTGGTAGTTCCATCCAGGCCAGTTTGGGCGAACTGGTAGTTCCATTTGGGCTGGTTTGGGAGAACTGATAGTTCCATTTGGGCCAGTTTGGGTGAACTGGTAGTTCCATTTGGGCCAGTTTGGGCGAACTGGTAGTTCCATCTGGGCCGGTTTGGGCGAACTGGTAGTTCCATCCGGGCCAGTTTGGGCGAACTGGTAGTTCCATCTGGGCCAGTCTGGGCAAACTGGTAGTTCCATCCAGGCCAGTTTGGGCAAACTGGTAGTTCCATCCGGGCCAGTTTGGGTGAACTGGTAGTTCCATTTGGGCTGGTTTGGGCAAACCAGTTCTTCCGGGGAGGAATTGGGCCCACCCGCCTGCCCCTGCACTAATCTATACCTTTTGAGCCCATTTTTAAAGCCCAGCTGATTGGTGCAGCAGTGCAATTACTGCTCATCAGCTGGTTTTCCTTACCAGAGCTTCAGGAATAGGTCAGCTGTATCGCTATTTTGAAACGGAATGTGTGCACAACATGCATGCTCACTGAACCAGTTGTTAGACCAATTGAAACACACCACTGGATCAAGCATGAGGAAACCTATAGTCCTCCACATAGTTAGATTAGAGCGATCAGCCTCAGTTGCTACAGCCGGTGGTCAGAAATGATGGGAGTTGATGTCTTATAATATTTTGGAGAGTAATAAACTCCCCATCATTGTCCTTGGAATGCAGCTCGGGAGCAACGCTTAAGAATACGTCTCATTGAACAGAATGGTCCTTATTTCAAACAAGGATAGAATTCCATTGCTGAGGTATTTGCTACGGGATCAGTTGCGCTAGTGGTGGAAGTATATCTTTAAGACCAATAGAAGTAAAACACGCTAACAATCTTCCCTTGAGTAAGACAGAGCAGCTACCCAACTACCTTAGGGTATATGGTTGAAGCAACAATTTGATCTGGCTGGAAGAACTTTTTCCACTTCTGATCAAACTCGCTTGGCAGAGTTTTGCACCACTGGTGATGATTCTTCCCAAAGGCAAGAGCAGAACGAAGTATCTGAAAATAATTCTCTATCTCGGTATCTGAAATCCTTTGTACCAGTCCAATTTTTTTTGCAAAGATTAAGGTTGCTTAAAGCAGCAGTGTTGGGGAAAAAAGACTTTCTCCCTCTGATTCCTGTGTTTAAACCCTGCATTCAGTCATGAAAATATTCCTGCTGGATCTTGCTTAGGCTGATCTAGCCAGCATTCAAGCCTCACTCGATCTACCAGATGCATCTAGAAAACCCATGGATGAGAAGTCAGGTATGCCTTCTCTCCCACCACTGCTCCTGGGCATGTAGTATGTGGAGACAGGTTGTCCCATGCCTTGAAAGCGGCATCAAGGCCAAAGGCCACTGGTCTAAGAATTAGTCTAGCACCTTTTGGAACTCTTACAAACTAGGGGCTAAAGTTCACGTCTTCCGGCAACATATTCCCCAGGTTTATAGCATTGGTAGTCCTCTGATCAATGTTAATTCTTTTGCTCCAAAATGTCCTTGAGTAGCCTCTGGTTCTAGTGTTATCGGGAAGAAGAAAAATCTCCTCTGATCATCCTTTCTTTACCATTCATCCTTATGTATAAGCCACAATCATACTTCATAAGTATCTTTTCTCTAAGGCAGTGTTTCTCAACGGGCAATTCTAAGATGGGTGGACTCCAACTCCAGAATTCCTCAGCCAGCTTTCTGAATCCACACATCTTAAGAGTTGCTCAAAACTGAGAAAAATCTGCTCTAAACTGTTTCAACTGTTGCATCTTTTGCTTCTTAGGATGCAACCAAGCCTAGAGGGCACCTGCATTTATCCAACTTTTAGATCTTGTTTCTCCCAAATTCTGGAAATCTTGGATCAAATATGCTGAATTATAATGGCCATCATCCCCAATCAGTAACAGCCTCTTTAAACAGGTTTGGAGGATTGTATTTCATTTCTTCTGAGGAACAACAGGCTAGTCAGATGGCCATTTAGACTTTTTAAAAAATATCTGCCTGCACATGGGATAATTTTCCTGGGGCTTTCTTATCTTTGCCTTGCAAAAGGAAAAATTTTTCTGCATCAGGAAATGCTTTGGATCATAAGCTTTTGGAATATTTCAAAACTGAAATTATTTTTGGGGGGTATCAGAAGGAGAAACTTAATCTCTCATTAAAGCACTTATAAAACGGTCTACACCGCTCCGAAATCAACTTAAATCTTATATTCTCATGCTGTTGTCTGCAGTCAGCAGGTGAGCTGTATCCCAAACGGTCAATAAGTAAATAAATGAACAAATAAAGCGACTTGCCTTTTGTGAGGCTGAAGCCCTATAGAGCTTGTGGATGGCTCGCTTTCTTATTGGGAGAATGAGTGTCTCATTCTATTTTCAGCTGATGTTTATAGCCTGAACGTTCATGGTCTTTAAAGGGGAATGGTGGCCTGCCAGTTATATAGATCCCTCTCATAGAAACCAGTCAGATTTTTTTCCGCAAATGTCCAAAGTCAACTGCTGATCTACTTTTAAGATGCAGGTGGAATTGGTTGAAATTGTTGTGAATTTTAAAATCCTTAGAAGTTTTCCACCAGGAACAGCAGCTCAAGAAAGACCTGTTGCTTTCCTTTTTACTGCAAGGGATAAGTAGGCATGTAAAATCCCAGGCTGCTCCACACTCACTGACTCCTCCTAATTGTAAGCCGCTCTGAGTCTTTGGAGAAGGGCGGGATATAAATGGGATTAGAAAAAAAATGGAGTATGGTTATTTCCAATTTCTTTTTCTCTTTTGTCAGATGCAGGCTAGTTTTTATTGCTCCATACACTTTTCCTTTCATCCTTTCTCACTCCTCGGCCTCCTTCCAGCAACTTCTCCCGTCTGCCCTGCAGCCTAGATTTTTTTTCCCCACCCTCTCTTCTTCTCCAACAATATGCAATCATGACCAGAGTTAATGAGGTGGACGGGGATGATTGATTGCAAAACTGTCAGTATGCTATCCTTTTAGCATGATAAGTAGCAAGGTCTTTACAACTGATCTTTACTTTTCGAACACACTTTTTCAAGGTGGATGGTGGTGACGGGGAGACATAAAGAGAGGTACAGTTTTCATTGCTCCAGGAACTGCAGTAGTTTAGGATGGGACACTGGTTGAACTTTCCCTTCCCTTCCCTTCCCTTCCCTTCCCTTCCCTTCCCTTCCCTTCCCTTCCCTTCCCTTCCCTTCCCTTCCCTTCCTATTTTCTGCCTGTGCTCTGATTTTATAATAGGCAGATGTTACAAAGTTTGCAAGTCAATGTCAAAATATTTGTATGGATGTGGGAGGAAAAAACATGATATGGAATTGCTCTTATTCACAAAATGGAAATTTGTTTTTGAATCTCATGTTAAAACTCCCGATTCTAAAAACAGACATTTTCTCCCAAACAAATTAGTTATGTATCTCCAAAATATTTCTTCTTCTTCAAAGAGGAACCATGGGTACTAAGGTTGGGATTCAACATCTACTAAACTCTCTGAGGTGATTTTTGAGAAGACATGTAGAGCGGTGTTTCTCAACCTTGGCGATTTTAAGACGGGTGGACTTCAACTCCCAGAATTCCCCAGCCAATAGGAATCAGGAAAAGCACATTATCAGCTCTCCAAATGCAGCTGAGTGGTGCAGGGGAAAGGGTTGCATTTCAATGCACACTTAGATAAAAGGCAACAAACCAGGAAAGATGATTTGGGCTGGATATGGCAGCTTTCAAAGAGTTTCTAACATCTCAAAATTGGGCCTGGGATTCCTCACCCTACTCCCTGCTCTCCTGCACTTGTGTCTGAATAGGTTCCAATTTAATACACATTCCAAATAAATTATTACACTATGTTCTTAGCTCTGGAACTTGCTTTGTTGCATTTCAGATGTACGCATTTAAAAAGACTTTTTCAGCTTCAATGCATAAATGTTGTGATTGTTACATGTCATGTATGTTGTCCCTCCTTTTGCTGACAGAGACAAGGGCAGCAAGGGTGGTGTCCATAGCAGATTGTACTGTAATTTATTTCCGTGACAGGCACTTAATAGGGCTTCCTTAATTAGCAGTCCTGACTGTAAATAGACACTAGACAGAGCATTTTCCAACCCACACACAGTTTGCTTTTGAATTTCCTTAAGCATCTTTTTTCTCATGTACATCATGCGGAGAGGAACAAATAAATATATTTCTAGGTGTGAACGTGTTTACACCTCTTTAAATCTCTGCAGTGGTGTCTGGGCAAGCTGACAAGGAAAATCTGAAGATGTACTCACCTGTCCAGAGTGAAGCATTAATTTAGGAAAAGGCTCGGCTTTTGTATGCCTGCATTCCCACAATACAGCAAATGTTTAATGACTTTAACCCCTCTGACTTTGTATCCTGGAAAAAAAAATAAAAGGTCTTTTACAAATCCATACAGTAGCCCATCTCCTTGAGTAGCATCTTCAGACACAGTAATCAAATCATTATTTCCAACTAGATACAACCATTGGCAAAGCTGGTTTCAGAATGGTAATTGTTTCCTCTCCCAAACAAACCCTTAATTATTTTCTCTCCCTGCATCGTAGATTTATTGAGAAGATTATTTTAGAATTGGTTTGTGCCCAAATCCAACACACTTCACTTTTCAATCCTAATAATAATACTTCCTTCACTTAAAGCAACATTTGTGTTGTGTGAACAACAGTTCATCAGAGAGAAAGCTGCTTTTCAAACCGATGGGTGGAAAGCCAAGGTTTGTTCATCACACTGTCATGGTTTGTTTTTATCACAAATATAACATACTGTATAAGAAAGACATAAGGCTGAATTCACTTATAGTTTGCATGAAATAGGAAATGCATTTTGTTTTGAAGTTAAAGCAACCTAAAGAAAAGTTTATGTCAGAGGACTGTATTCCAAGAGGGAAAAAAAATCAAAAGTTAATGCCAAAGAAAACATTTTCATCTATCTATATAAAAAGGGATGTGGGTGTGGGTGTGGGTGTGTATGTTCTGTATACACTCTGAAATGGCTTGACCAATTTCAACCAAACTTGGTACACAGATAATTTACCCTCCAAGAACAAACACTGTGGGGGTAAGACAATCCTAGCACCCCGGGAGGGTCTGTGTCTCCTAAAAATAGTGCTGAACTGGCAGCAACCGTCACAAATAGGAGTCAGTTGCCAAGCATCTGAATTTTGATCACTTGATCACAGGGATGCTACAAAAGTCATAAGTGTGAAGAACAGCCATTAACTCACTTTTTCAGTGCTGTTGTAACTTTGAACAGTCACTATATGAACTTTTGTAAGTCAAGGAGTACCTGTAGTCTTCCTATCAGGCCCAAATGCAGAGATGCCACAGCTAGATCCCACTGAGTTCCATCCTTCATTTGCTTACACCTGATGGACAGAATCTTGCCAAATTAAAGCTGTAACTTTTTAACAAACTAGGTATACCTTAAAAGGCTCTAAGATGTGGCTCAGCTGAATTTCTTCCGCCTTCCGTATCCAGAACCAAATATCACACTCTCTTAATCTGGACTTCTTTCTGGGAAAACTCAATGTTGCCAAAACTTTTCCTCACTGCTCTTGAAAGATGTCCATCCCATCACATAATATCCACATCCTAACCTTTATGCTTCCTTATACTCCCACATCTAATGCTCCTACCCCTTCTTTTAGATTCTTTTAGACTCTAGGGTTTTGGGGGTTTTTTGTATATCGATTTTGAATACATGTATTTTCTATTTTCTAGTTTTCCATATTTTTTTAAGACTCTGATGTAGCTTTACTTTTTCATTAAATCATGCTGGCTTTGACCAATAATAAAAATGCCATTTGATTTGGCAGACGGTTTGCCTGCCTTGGGCAAAAGGGCATTCTGTTTTTCAGGATCTTCATTTCAAAACAAATCACAGCTCCTTGCTAAAGCGCATACTTTTCATTCCCAAGGCTGTGGGCATCACTCCCTACACTGAAAAGAGCCAAAGACATTAGAGTTTAACAAAGATTTCTTTCATTGGGGTGAAGGATGCGTGGCATTTTGTAAGACTTGCATTCATTCATAGGTGTTTGGTGGAATATAACTGGAGTCTTAAGTACTCTAATAAATGAAAAAACACTGTTCCCGCATGAAACAGGAACCGTGGAACCTCAGGCATATATTATACAGCTGAATGGTCTATTCTGCACTTGACTAGAAATAATAATTACAGAATGAGAAAAGGTTACAAACAGGGGTGGGTTTCTACTAGTTCGCACCTATTCGCTAGAACCGGTTGTTAACTTTCTAAGCAGTTCGGAGAACCAGTTGTTAGAAGAAATCTCCT
>JANHFR010001181.1:172100-182141 GCA_032468015.1 Mimophis mahfalensis | reverse complement strand
TCGAAAGGATGAAAGGCTGAGTCAACCTTGAGCCTGGTGGGAGTCGAACCTGCACTAATTGCAGGCAGCTGGTAGTATTTCTATTAATAGCAATAATACTTAGTATTATATGCCACTTTGTAATGCTTTATAGTCCTTTCTAAGCAGTTTACAGAGTCCACATATTGACTCCAACAATCTGCATCCTCATTTTAGCGATCCCGGAAGAATGGAAGGCTGAGTCAACTTTGAGCCAGTGAGAATCAAACTGCTGGCAGTCGGCAGAATTAGCCTGCAGTGGTGCATTCTAACCACTGTGCCACCACAGCTCTTAAGAATTGAAGATGTGTTGCAATTTTCATGTAGGCCCAATTTGTAGGGATTATTTTGGAATCAAACATACCCGAAGAAGCAGAGTGGATGTGGGTCTTCAGACACTGCTGAACTTCCATACTTGAGTTCACTTGGCTAGAGGCTTTTTTATTATTATTTTTTAAAAAGAGTGAACAAACAAATAAGGAAAAATAAACAAATAATTGGAAACATATGTATATTGTTAAATAGACAAAGGAATTACCAAGAAGTACCATGTATTTACCAGTTAGTGTTCACTGTATGTGGGACTAGAAATTAAATATAGAAAACAAAGTACATCCCACAGAATTGGCCTCCTACAGGTCCCGTCAACCAAACAATGTCAGCTGGCAGGCCCATGGGGGAGAGCCTTCTCTGTGGTTGTGTCGACTCTATGGAACCAGCTGCCCCTGGGGATCCGGATCATTCCCGACCTGTTAACCTTCTGCCGAGCTGTTAAGACCTGGGTTTGCCAGCAGGCTCGGGGTTAACAATTCCACCTAAGGGGGGAGTTTTTAAATGTTTTTAAATTTGTTATTATTAGATTGTTTTATTCCCAGCCTAGAAATTTTTATTCCCGGCCTAGAAATTTTATTAATAAATAAATAAATAAAAATAAATGTAATTATTTGCATTATTTTAACAGTGTAAGTAAAAATTTAAGTATCTAAGCTCTATGCTGAAATCTTCATTATTGCTTGTTTAGAAATACAAAAAAGAGAGGAAAAAAGAAATAACTACTAAAAACATTATAGAAAAAAATATTAGTTTTTATCTTCTCCTTTGCTGTACTTTAATGTACAATATTTATAGATATATATTTTAAAATTGTGTATCTCTGATCTTTAATCAGTTCTTTTAAAAACCTTACTCAAGATATTTACATTTGCCTTGCTGTGTAACATACAGTAGGTATGGAATCCATTCTTGCTTAAATCTAGTTAGACTTCTGTTGTGAATCTAATTAATTTCCCTATAACTTTATATTTTTCAAGTTCTCTTTCAATACAGTGCTAAACCTATTGCTGCCATAAATACATAGCTTGATAAATTGTGATATTTTAGTTAATACACTTTGGAATTCTGTTTAGTAAAAATATAGTTTATTTTCCAATTTGATATCTAAAGTCTTTATATAATGCTGTATATTTCTTTCTAGCACATTTAAGGGTTTTTTTATGTCCACAAAAATGTTCCTTCTGCCTCATGGCATTTCCAACATTTATTACTATGTGGTTGGCTTGTCTTGGAACTTATTGATGAAGTGGGTTACAGCTAGAGTAAATGTTATAGTTCCAATAGAAGAGAATATGTGTACTGGTAGCTGTGGGGTCCTTGGTGCTCTCTGAGCTTGGTTGTTTGCTTGCAAATGTTTCATTACCCAAATACCCAACTAGGTAACATCATCAATGTTAGTGAATGTGAGGTTGCTTAGTGCCTTTATTTATCTGAAAATCTGCAGAAAGTTTGCCATTGTTACATACTTTTAACCCAGTTTTGAACTTTTCTCCAAATTTATTAATTTTTTAATCCAATTTATATGCCTTCCTTCTCCGGAGATTCAGGGCGGCTTACAATTTTTAAGCACAACACAATATGCTTTAGCAATAGCCTTCATTCTTTAGTATATGCCTGCTTATTAGTGGCATTTTTATAAAGTCAGCTTATTGCCCCCAACAATCTGGTTCCTCAATTTACCTACCTCGGAAGGATGGAAGGCTGAGTCAACCTTGAGCCTGGTGAGATTTGAACATGCCTTAATTACAGGCTAGCTGACTGCTAGGCTAATTCCTTACAGTCTGCTCCACCAAGGTCTCATTGTGTTGGTCAGTTGGAACCTTTTGGAGCTTCTTAGCCAGGGGTGGTATTCAGTCAGTCCTGATAGGTTCTGGAGAACCAGTAGCGATAATTTTGACTGATTTGGAAAACTGGCAAATACCACCTCTGATTGGCTGACACTGGTAAATACCACCTCTGATTGGCTGACAGCATACCCACACCCACTAAGCCATGCCCACAGAACTGGTAGTAAAAAAAAAAAATTGAATCCCACCACTGTCCTTAGCATAAAAAGACATCTTTACAAGCTGATCGGTGTAACTTTTTAATCTACATATACTTCTTCCTCCCTAACCACTTGTCCCTGGTTCGTTTGCATATTAAAAAAAAATGTTTAGCATACTTTAAATCTTCCATTTCTAATAAATTTAATTGTTTTTTTTAACTTAATGTAATGTGAGTCTTTCATACGTCAAATTTTGGGTTAATTGTATATATTTGTGTTAATTATCTTGACATCTAGTGTTTCTTTCAATTTGTGGGTTGTCTTTTTTGTTTTGCTATGTGTTTCATTGAAAGGCCTCTTATACAGTACATGCTTTGCTCATTTCCCAAACCGTAGAATCAGAGATTTGTGTTTTATTTATTTGGAAGAAGTTCTTCAGTGTCTCTTTGTAATTTCATAGATGGTTTCATGGAGTAGCAACCTTTCATCTTCCACCTGAAGGTTATTTCTTTTCTCTGGAACGCCATATTATCAGCATTGCATTGTGGTCTACATGTGTTATTGGCAGCATCTGTTCTTCTTTAATGAATGATTTTAGAACCTTGGAGACCCAACAGATACCTATCCTAGAGCATGACTGATATCTTGCAGAGTAGAAAGTCTATTTTCTCTCGTTTGGATTTTGCAGTCTCCATCCATTTATCAGTGCCGATTCATTCATATAATGGAAAACATTTTGCAGAAGCTTTGCACCTTTCTTCCTGTGAAACAATCTGTCAGAATTGAAATCTAATGATCTATTCATGACTCCATGGACAAATATTTTACCTTGTTCCACATCCATTAACATTTGGAAAAATCTGTATCAGAAAGTTTTTTAGCCCACCTTTCCATTATTTCAAACCTAAAGCCCTTCCTGCTTTGTCTTTACATAGACCCAATACTTAACATATTAGTGTCATGATATCAATTGTATTCCATTATTCTTGGTTTTTTCCATACAATCTTGTCCTAACATTTTTTGTTTTAATCAGTGAACAGGTTCTACTGTTATATGTGTTTCTTGTGGGTAGACAATATCAGCGTTTTGGGTTTTTTCAATTTGTTAAAAAAAATGCTACATTTTTGTGGTGAATTTATCCTATTGATATTCAGCAAAATTAATCTCTTGATTTGGAAATCAGACCAAATATTTTCTTCATTGTGGAATGAAGGCCACAGTATCCCATTCCATGCTGAACATTGCCAACAGTATCCCATTCTATGCTGAAACATTTTTGGCCGAAAATGTCCTGAGCTGTTAGGTATTTTTGCATTCAGAGTGCTTTTAAAATAATTTTTATTAGAGCTTTCTTTGTGACTCCAAAACACTTTCCATTGCAAGTGGAATCTTCCCTCTGAATCTGAGTTGTTATGTTCTTAAAGTAGTGATGCAAATTGTTTTCTTTAAAAACATGACAAAACATCTTGAAATACTGGCTAAGAGTTCTAACAGGTAGTGAGAGCTGCATTCTTTTGATTTCTGGAGGGCCATTGACTGTCCCTCCTTGATGTAAAAGTTGGCATATTTCATTTCACTGTGTCAAGTTCTCTAATGCTGAAAAGACAGTTGTGATGTGGAGTATTTTGTGTGCCAGCCATGGCAGTTCCCATACCTGAACACCAGATGGAAGCATGGAGGCTTCCATGCTTCCCATTGGTGGAGGAGGGGCCACCAATGGGATTACCCTTGTTTTTTGGATGTACAGGGATTACCCTTGCTTTTTGGATCCTTTCTATAGGAAGGTCCAGACATGCGTGCTCCCTGTCTGGTCCCATCCACCCTAGAGGCCAACCAGCCATTTCTCTACTTTTCTTATACATGTTATTCTAAATAAAGACTTACTTACCTGAAGACATCTGGCTGCTGCTTCTTCACTCGGAAGCATCTCCAGCGATTCATTGATCTTTGTGAGGGCTCTCACTTGTGATATATTATGATTTTACCTGGACATTTATAACTCTCTGGATCACAGAAGTAGAGTTTTCCTTGGTCTTAATTTTGCCACTTAGTGCCCAGGAAATAGGCCAGAATTCACACAGTAGTCAATAATTCTTTGAGACAAGAAGAAGTTCCACGGTCTGCAGTTTTGAAAAATGTGATGGTCTGCTCAATTCTTAAGAAGCAAAAATTGAATCCAGAACAATGGGAAAACATGTGATGGAAATGACTGGAATTGACATGTTGTAAATTAAAATAGGATATTTACAAAATGATGTACCATTGATATATGGCACCATCAAAATTATCTAGAATGTATAAAGATACTTCAAATTTATTGGAAATATGGACAATTGAAGGGACATTTTATCATAATTGGTGGATTTGTAAAAAAAAAAAAAAAAAGCCAGAGGATTTGGGGTTCAAATACATATCCATATCCATAATCATACCATTCAAAGTGTTGCAAAAAAACCCAACAATTCCTCCTTACCAACCGTGTTGTGGGGTTGTGGTTCAGCTGTATCTTCAAAAACACTTTGTCATTCCCTCACCCAAAGCCAGCAATTTTCAGAACTATATCACTACATATCCTTGCATTACCCAGAATATTGGGTACCTCTCTGTAAGTCTCATATATAATTTTATATTCAATGTTCTCCCTGTACAAATCCTCATGCATGTTTTAAATTTAATATCAAGCAGAGAAGTACTGTATGCTGCAATTTTCTCAAAAATGAGCTAGTTGTATTTGTTTTTAAATAAGTTCAGAAGATGACCTTGCTATATCTCCAAGTGGAAATGGACCAGAATTCTAGAACCTCAATCACCTCATTTTATCTAATGTGTAGATCAAATTTCCAATAAGTAATTTTGCTACCTAGCATTCGAGGCTGAGGTGGCTTCAAAATTATCCCTAAAGTACAGAAGATGAAAAGATATTTTATAACTGCATATTATAAACTAACACTGTTTGTTCCAACTTTTATCGATTGAGACTGCTCAGATTCTTCTGCTTTAACCTCCTACGGCATCTAAAAATAAAAGACTAAAATCTGAAAACTAAGCCTGATGAAAAACTGTTTCAACTGTTATGTACACTTACTACCATTTATCTCTGGAAAAACACAAACACACGTGCCAAGAAAGAAAAACAATATGATGACTACAATACAAAGGAATACTTATCTTGTTTTAACAGGGATCGAATAAATGTCATCAATCCAGTTCAGAAGAGGTATGTATGCTTAGTATTTTAGTATGTTTAAATTTACCTCTTTTTTTAAAGGACAAACAATTATTCAATATTTGATCCCTCACCCATCTCAAAAAAGCAGCAGAACTATATTCTAATTGCATAACCCAAGAGAAATTTTAGACAATTGTCAATTTATTCTAGGCCAGCTATCTCCAATCCATTTGCCTTCATATGTGTTCAAGCTTCTACTCTGAGCCTAACCAACATGGACAATTAAAAGGCTGAACTGTAAAAATAGGAGAGATTTTTTTTTTTAATTCAGTCTAGAAAAAAAAGACATTCTATTCCTGGACTGATAAACCATCAGTCTTTAATGACTTACTTTGCATATTGATACATCATGTTTGACAACTGGAATTTAAGATGGGAATAAAGAAATTGTTTTTAAATATATGTTTCCTAGACTAATTAAGAGGTCTTCAAGACCAGCAGTACCAGCGCCATCCTAATCTCAGCAGGGAGTTTGTTCCAGAAGGGAGGGGCTATGGCAGAAAATGCACACCTCCTGCTCCTCAAAAATCAGCATTTGATGGATCTTCCAACTGCTGGAAGGAAACTCCCTATCAATAACTGATTGATAAGGAATCCCTATTAGTGGTACTAGTGCTCATTGACTGGGTTTGCTCACTATGCCCATTGGTTTCCTGGAACTATGTTTTTTCTAGAGGTGGGGACAGACTATTTGAAAGGGCCACTGTTCATTCTAGATCCACCTGATCCATCTCGTATAGGATTGCTTCAGGGACCCAGAAGACCTACGTTTCTAAAGTTTGAGAAGGCAGAACACTTTGGTAGTTTGATTCAGCTTCTGTAACGTCCAGTAGCCTTGAGATTATACTGCAAGTCTTACCCTGTGGAGGAACTTGACAGACTAGTCACTAGTGCCTGCCTGTGAGTGACACATCTAGGCTTGTATCCGGGCTTGGAGAAGGAGTGGTTTGACTTCAGATGACTCAAAACAGTTTATCTCTGAAATAAATGAAAAGTTGGGAAGTATGGGGAAAAGGTGGAATGGATATCTTTTTCTGCAATTATCCTGAATTACATCTGTTATAAAAGGAGATGGAAGAAGATTGAAGAAGAAGAGTTTACCTGCCCTCAGTGTGGAAGTGTGGAACTGCCATTCTCAAATTGGCCTTTTTAGCCATACTAGATGCTGTTTTCGGATTTCCACCTGGAGCACGATACTATAGTCTTTTGAGGCTGAAGGATGCCAAGGAAGAAAAAGAAGGCTTGAGCAATGCAAGGTAGGGAGATGGGGTTTCCTTTTCACTTATTAGAAAAGGAATGCCCGAGGAAAAAGGATTACTATTCTAGGTAAATCCCATCTCAATAAAGTGAGTGATAAACAAATGGGTGATTATGATTAATAAAGCCAGAAAAAAATTCAAAAGTTCCGAAAGAGATAAACGGTAGAAAAGGAAGTGTATGAATCACTTGAAAAGTTTATCTCTCCTAATCTGATTGACAAAAAAAAATAAAAAATAAAAATGGACCAGGATTAATTTGGGGCTCTGGCCTCATTATTACCATTTTCTGGCACACTTATTTTTGTTTTACCAAGATTCTGCAATCAGCAATGTAAAGGACTGAGGAGCTATTTGGAATTTGGAATATGATTTAGAGGAGGAGGGAGCAAAACACATAACTATTATTACTATTTTTGTGTTATTTTACTACTCTGTTGAACTTGCAGACAATAAGGAATGGAATCTGAATTCACAAATAGGTATATATTCACACCGTTGCTTATGAAAGCACAGTTAGTTCTTATGCTTTCTCCATTTTAGCACACATTTAAATCAAAGGGCAGGAGTCTTTGATCTGAGGAAACAAAAAGTGTTTTTGAATTTGTGCTCATGAGAACTTGTATCTCTTCATCGCCTGACCCACAACTCTTCCCGTTGCTGCCTACAACAAAATTGTGATTTACAACTGTATTCTACCGTTATCAGAAAATAACATTGTTGCATTCCGGCAGCTATCCCTGGATGTCATACATGGTTACCATTGTTTCTGTGGAAATAAATGACTCTTGGTTATCATGGGCCACTCTGACAAGGTAATGTAAAATCATATTCGGGGCTCTGGTGTTCATGATGATAACATATGTTGCCAATAGTACAAAACTGGAGAAAATTCTTTGGAATTCTTGTGTATTAACACATTCAGATTCTAGGTACAGCAAATTAAAGTGTGCTTTTCTTGATACCAGTTTGGAAACTATACAATCTGAAGCTTAGGTTTTTCATTTATTTTGTAAAAAAGAGGACTGTCATCTTTTGTAAAGCAAATATGTCATTTTCTAGAATTGCTAGCCTGATATTCAAAAATAATCCCCAGCTGAGTCCTCAGTTAGTTAAAAAAATATCAGGCATGATTTAGCTGCTTCTTTGAAAATCCTGGAATGAGAAAACAAAAATTATCTGGCTTCTATCAGGATGGTGTTAGGAATATTTGAAATTCTCGTGGCTTTAGAAGAAGGAGATAAGTTTTTGATTCAAAGCTATCATTGGAAGTAGTGCTAAAACAAATAAGAGAGATTGCTGAGGATGAAAAACTCCTTTATTACACTCAACTCTAAACAACTATTCCAGGCCAGCTGCTGATGCCACTGAAGTCCTGTCCTTGTGCCTAGAAACTGAAAAGATTTGGGTGGCACACAGCAGGTTTGAAAGGAATCTTAGCAATATAGAGTTAACTAATGGTTGTGGTTCTCTGTGTGATCCAGTGGTATCTTGATGTGGTGGCACTAACCTTTAAAAAAGCAAAACTGGAATGTCAGGGATCCTAGCAACTAGCTCCTACTAAAATAGCAGCAGGAGGATCGTTGCTCAGCTATGGTGGTGCATCAGTTTCAATTCTACCTGGAATGAAATGATCTTGCTAAAATAACCTATGCTCCCATAATAACCTGCTGCAATTTAGTTTGCTGCAACACACTCTAGATGCTTCTGCCTTAGGAGACCACTTGGAAATTGCAGTTGGTTCCAAGCTCAATGGCTTGTGTGTTTGCCAGCAGAAGTACATTACACCAGTGTTGTGGGCTTTGCGTTGGTCATCAGTAGGCTTCTGGGTGCAATTCAAAGTCCTGGCATTGACCTATTAAGTCCAATAAATTGTAGTGTCAAATTATCTGAACATTTTCCCACTGAAATCAGTGCAGCTAACTTGATGTATTTAGCAGAAGCTGTAAGTAGTTCCCTGCTTTAGGGAAGTGTAGGCTTAGATGGGCTGGTTTTCAAGGACTAATGTTGGTCCTCTGAAATACCCTCCCAGTTGTTCCCACTTGGACTGCTTTCTGGAAGTTGCCCATGATCCCAACAATATTTGGGCCATGATACATAGGTTTAATTTATAGAGTGCTTTTATTATATATTTTGCATTTTGTCCTTTATTTTTAATGGGATTTTAGATATTTTAATTGTGTAATTAATTGTGTATTTTTATCTTTCTGAACTATTGAGACTTGGTCACAAGGTCCAAGAAATCCTGTACTTGAGAGCACAGGGTGAAATATTCAGGAGTTCATATTATGGGTAGAAACATTGATGATGTTACTTTAGCATATTTAGCCATAAGAGAGAGGCATGGTGGTGCAGTGGTTAGAATGCAGTATTGCAGCAGTAGTTTGATCCTGACCCACTCAAGGGTGATTCAGCCTTCCATCCTTCCGAGGTCGGTGAAATGAGGACCACATTGTTGTGGGCAATATGCTGACTCTGTAAAGAGCTTAGAGAGGGCTGTAAAGCACTATGAAGCTGTATATAAGTCTAAGTGCCATTGCTATTGCTATATTATGTCAACCTATTCCATACACAAAGAGAACAAATCTTATTTGTGTGATCCTCAGTGAAATAAAATAATCTATTCGGTATACTGTATACTGTAGACTGCGGTGAATTCTCTAATTTGAAGTAATAACACATGTCCCACTTCCTAGCTCATTTATTTTTTAGGAAAAAGGGGGTTATTTAAAATCAGTTTTACTACTTTCCCCTCTTTTGCACAATATGCTCCAATGGCTAGACTGTGCAAAAAGCTAGTCTCCACTAGTTATGTACCAGACATCCTTTAACAGAAACAGCAAGCATCCCACAGTGATGTTGGATAATCAATAGAGTCTTCAAGGATAAAAATAAGCTGGACAAAATCTATAGTTTTGCTTCCAGTGTGTTTGGGAAACACTGTTAATGAAAAATGAGGTGGATGTACCCACTGCACATTTTTGGATTACTGTTTGGTGCCATCAATCTGAAGCCTAATGAAACATAGACCACCTACAGGGGAGGAATATTGTGTCCTTCTGACAAACAGCATCTAATTTTCTAACTGACACTGCCATCCCTGACTAGCATCAACTGAAAACACTTCCTGTTTCTGATCAAACATTGCAAGCAGAAATCTCAATGCACCCACCCACCCACCCCCATCATACAAGAAAAATCCTTGCTATATGCTAAG
>JANHFR010001181.1:114986-130621 GCA_032468015.1 Mimophis mahfalensis | reverse complement strand
AGAGAGAGAGAGAGAGAGAGAGAGAGAGAGAGAGAGAGATTATGTGTATTGACCTTCTAGTAGGCATAATACACTTCCACTGTATAAATACCCATTGTATTTAAATATCCTTTAAATACCCTAGGTACTCACTAATTTGTAGCTTATGAGTCACAATATTGAAATATTAAATATTTACATTTATAGGGACTTTACTATATGGGCAATATGAATTCAGGCTCAGTTATCTTAATTTTGCATTGAGTAATAAATATGTAATGAAGTTGTTAAATTTTTTAAGATTTGAGTAAAAATCTGGAAGCCTTTAAATTTAGAAAACACCATAGTGGAACAGAATATTTTAATGGCTTGTTAGCCCTGGTAATCTCTGTCTGGGGCATTAGACGTATTATTTGTTTGATAGCAATTTCTAACAGTATTTCCATATTCATGAAAGTATGTATTTCAAGACAAATATACTTTATTTCCATTTATCAACTTTACTTCATGTTCTAGAAAAAAAAGTAAAATAAAAAAAGAAACAATTTAATGCAACATAACAAACTCACCACTGAAGTTTGAGTAAACTTATACAAACTAGCCAATACTGGTTTATCTTGTATTTGGCTAGTTTTCATTTGTGGAGTGGCTTTTCTAAGATTAAAAAACTCCTTGTTTTCTAGTTCGCTTTCTTGTCCTTTAACTTGCTTCAGTGTCGGCATCTGCAAATGAGCCTATTAAATATACAAATTAAGCCATCCTGAGTGCAATCCATGAAATGATACAGTACTGCTGCAGCCTTCATCCACTGAATTTGTTTTATGTTAAAAGAACTTGAGTGAGTCCTAACATGAAACAGATCATGCACAATACTAGAAAAAAGCATTGTTAACATTAATCCAGCCATGCAAGGAATAGACATATTGTATGAAATTAGCAGCTATCTAAGATTATTACAATTTGCTTTCCTAAGGCAGCATTACTTTAAAAAAAAACTTTTGGTATTTTTTTTTTAGAGAAATTGAGATGACTGTTAGTAACCTTTAGTAGAGGTTAAACCAAATTTGTCAATAACATACTGTATTTTAATTTCAGTGTCACAAAGGAGAAGATACTAACTAAAATATTTTTCTAAGCTTTTAAATGTAATGTATAACATGTTGATAGGCAACATATTATATTGCCTATCAAAAGCTCTTCGTTTTTTTTATGCCTCTTCCTTTAAAATTCCCTATTACATTAAAGCTGTTGGTTTACATGTATCAGGAGGATGTTTAAAGTGAAATCTGAACAGCTGCAAAATGCATTTGTGCTGTGAAACCTAGAAAAGAGCAGTAATAGCAAAAGGAATGGGAAAGATTGGCAAATTATACCAATGTTTAGATGGAGTAAGAGTTATAAAGTAGGATGCATTGGCAATACACTATCAAATAAAATGCACCAGATGAAGCACACTTGAATGTGTATCTCTAATTCCAGTATTCCACTCAAGAAGCAAAAGTTCTGAATAATTTGCAGAGAATGGGCAAAGATTTCTCATGTCCAGTTCCTTAAATCTATTTTTTTACAAAATAAATTTAAAATTCTGTTCCAAATACCAGGGAAAGGGGAATGTTTTAATTGGGAAATGGGTATGTGTTCTTTTTATGCCTTTTTTTAAACAAAAAGATACTCCAAGCCAGAGATCTTAAAATTATCTAAGTGGGTATCAATCCCCATATTTATCAGCACGCTGATACAAGCCTAATTTTAATGTAACTGGTGGATGTCCAGAATCTAAGTTTTGCAAAAATTGAATGACTTAAGGCAATAATTCACTGCTATCGGTGAAGATGTTTTTCTTTCATTTAAGTGTCTCTAGGCTAGAAAAAGCAAACATTCAGCTTTGAGGCAACCCTTGTCTTTATTTGTTTAATCAAGGATTTACTGTATTATGACAAGCACCAGACATATATAACAACTAAAGGAATAATTACTTTTTATAAACTCTTGCTAATATTATTAAATCTCTGCTGCTGCTGGCTCCATATTTGGAATATGGAGCATCCTATTCCATCTTTTGTATGTTATGGACATGAAAAAAGGGATTATATTGTATTTTCTGTCATATATGACATATCAAGCTACAAATTTTAAAGTATTAAAATAAAGTAAAATATACCTGGTACAAAATTATTGTCATTATATAAATTATTCAATTCTACAGTACTTTAATATGGAAGATTATTTGTCCTACTTCAATCTCAAAACTGAGTTGCAGATCTCTTTTTCTCTATTTGAACAGCTCTGAACCAATTGCATTGGTAAAAACTAAGAAGCGACACCTACTTGTCAAATTTGGAATTCATGGAAATTTCTATAAAACTCAGGCTTGTCTTTAGCAACACATAGTAACAGAAGCTGTGACAATTGATGTTTTGTTTTGTTTTGTTTTGTCATGAGGTTTATATGTACTTGCAAACAGCAAACCCAATATCCCATTTTCATATCAAGATTTGCTTCATGCCAATACCGTAACCTGAGACAAGCTAACCCACAGAAAGTAAGTGTTCCATTTTTAATCATTGCCTTACAATTCTGTAACCCATTCTTATACTGAAATCATAGGTAATACAACTGGGTTAAGTGGTGCTGTTAATTTTCTTTTCTGCACCCCCTTCCTGGCCTTTAGTTTTACTGCCTGCCTTACACTAGCAGAGAACATACGCTGCACTTCCGCACACACAATGATGAATATATTTTAGTAATATAATTATTGTTGCAAATAATGGCAACAGATGAGGTTAAGTTTGTTTCTCTGAAACCGCTTCCCTTCACTACAATCTTGCCTGGGAAAAGCACAACTGAAACAAAATACAGCTTTAAAAGCAGGTATATTGTGACAAACAAGCAGCTCAAAGAAAAAAAAAATCCCTCAGGTATGCCTAAAATGTCTACAGACCACAATCTCTGGCTAGAATTCCACTCCTTATTCCCAGCCAAATCCATCACTAATTTATTTTTTTTTACTCATTAATCAAGTTTATACAATGCCAATTTCACTAAGTGACTCTTAGTAATTGATAGTTTTCTATACTTTCTCCATGTCATATATGTGGGTATATGCATAATTTTGTATTTATTTGTCATATTTATGCACAGTGGAACCTCGGGTTGCGAACGCAATCCGTTCCGGAATTGCATTCGCAACCCGAAGTGTTTGCACCCCAAAGCAACGCTTCTGCAAATGCACAGAAGCCAAAACGGCGTGGGAAGGAAGCTTTCCACACCGTTTTTAGTTCAAAGTCGAGTTTTGGATTGGATCCAAAACTTGGCAGGATTTTTGGGTTGGAACCCGAAGTGGTTGTGAACCGAAGTGTTTGCAACCTGAAGTTCCACTGTAGTGTATATTACAGGTGGAGACCCTTTGAGAGCTATATGCAATATTTTATTGTAATACATGCAGATTAGCGTAGATTCAAAGTGACAAAGTTATTCTAAGTCTCTCTCTGTGTGTGTGTGTGTGTGCATGCACATGCACATGTGCACACATATCCATATCCATATCCAACTGCAACCTATAGCACAAGACATCATTTATGCAGGCTGTGTCCTGTTATTGTAAGAAGCTATTGTAAAACTGTATGATAACTTAATGGAGTTAAACTATTTTCTGATATTTAAAGTACTTCCCATTGCAGGCAAATTGGTCTAAATTTCCTCCCAAGTCCTAGACATGAGAAAACTAATAAGCCTTGTGAATCTTTGGATGTGCTGTTCTGGCATTTTATAATTTTTAGATTTACCAAGCTTGAAAACCTCGGAGAAGAATGAGGAGGCTGAAACTGAGAATGGAAGTCTGCTTCATTTTATGAGGAGCTCCTATAAATCCTTGGACACTATTTCAAAGAATTATGGTCCAAGAGGAGCTTTTAAAGTAGAATTATTAAGGATATTAAGGATATTGCTGTAGCTGTAATAGAATCAGTGCCTATAACTTAGATCTTTGTTTACAGATGAAAGAAGTAAACTTTGTCAAAAAGCAGATTTCTTAATTAAAAATGCATATTTCAATTAACTTTAGAAAATTGCACCAATCAGAGATACAAAAAGAAGCAACTCCAATTAATTTAGATTAAATGGTAACCACAGCAGCAGGAAAATGGCTTTTTTGCTTTGTGGAAAAAGTGATGAAAAAAATACCAAAGTCTATAAAACTCTGGGGAAAAAAAGTATTGGCAATTACCAAGATCAAAATCCAGTGGCTTTTTATTAAACATGAACTTTTGTTCTGCTTTTCTGCACAACGTAAATAGTGTTGACAATTGGGTTTCCAAAGGCACTTGCTACAATAAAATGTAATTGTATCATGAGAGAAAGGTGACAATCGGGAGATCATGAAAAAATTACATATTCTCAGTGGTAGTTAATTAGCCATGCAAAAGCCCCTCAAACAGATATTCCCTTCTATTAGGAATGATTACTATGCAGACCTACCAATGTCAATACCAGAGTCATTCAAATACTTCTTTTGCTACTAATTGAAGGTTGTAAAGCTTTGGTGCCAAGGTTTGGCTTCCAAAGAGCTAATTTATGACTAGGCTGCTATTTTACGTCTTCAGTTGCAACAGCTACAAAACTCAGCAAATCAAAACCATCTGTGCACTAAGATTTGGATCACCATTTATCTTACAGCTGATCAGTCACTTTAGTTTGCATCCCACACTTTTTGACTGTAATGTATTATTGTGACAGTCCAAAGTTCACTAGGGATATTAAAACTGAATGACATCTTGACCTTGCCTTAATGAATACTCATCAACAAAGACTTCAGACTTATCCATATGGTAAGAGACAGCCATCTCATGTTTTTAATTGAAGTTGGAAAATGCTGTTAATCATATTAATCCAAGATTAATAATAAAGATACTGCTGTTACTACTACTACTATTACTGTAAGTTTCGAATAACACAAAAATAAGGAGCACTATGGTACCATGGTTAATTTATATTGAGACAAATATCGTAATCCAAGTATAGAGTTTTTGGAAGGCAAGAATGAAAATATGGCCAAAAAATAAAATCTTGAGGTTGGTGCCAGTGATAGAGAAAATGAAATAGCTGGAACAGTAAAAATGCTTTGAATATGGTCTGTGGAATATTGCTGGCATTCATGTTGATTCAGAAATACCACACAACACAAACTATATTATGCAGAAAATGAAATTAAACATATCTGCTCCAAGTAAGACAATATCCCCAAATTTGAGTTTAACGTTTTAGAACCTATCCAAGAAAAAGTCAAACTTTAATATAGTAGATCAGGGGTGTCAAACTCACATTGTCACGGCAGCATCACGTGACATTGGGACTTTTTTGCCAGCATGCGACACATCCAGCCCATGGGCTGGGAGTTTGACAGCCCTGTACTAAATGATCTAATCTGAAAGTTTAGCTGAGCAATGCTTGTTCCTCACTTTAAATCAGAGACTAATGCTTAAATGTAGCATAATCTACTTTACAGTTTACTTAGATGCTACAGTCCTTTTTTACTCCAAGTGACTGGATTGACAAATGCTCACCATCTTAATCTATCTCTAGCAATAATCTGAAATTCTTCCAAGGTAAAACTCCTGTAAAGCAAGTTTAGTACTAAACAGCTTCGTGGAAATATTAATGCAGTTCCTCTGAAAGCATGATGGGTTGCTGTCTGGAATTTTTTTATTATTATTATTTTCTAGCCTGGTCTACTTTGGTATTTAATGGAGATCTTGTAGTAATCTGGTCCAACTCTATTTAGCTTTCGAGTCAGGTTCTGTTAGCTGATAAGGACGTATCAGGGATCTCTTTGATCCTCACCTCTTGTTTTTTTCTTCCATTTCCCTCAAAAGTTATCACATTTTCAATTCAGCAATTAAAAGGAATAATTTGAAAAAGATATCTCATACACTCCCACAAGTTTAATTTCCCTGAATACCAAATTTGATTTAAAGTTAACTCATCCTTACAAAAGGTAAGGTAAAAGGTAAAAAGGCTGTGTTGGTTCAGTGGCTAAGACGCTGAGCTTGTCAATTAGAAAATTCAGCAGTTCAAATCCCAAGCGCTGCATAACAGAGTGAGCTCCCATTACTTATCCCAGCTTCTGCCAGCCTAGCAGTTTGAAAGCATGTAAAAATGCAAGTAGGTGGGAAGGTAACAGTGTTCTGTGCACCTTCGGTCTTTAGTCATGCTGGCTACATGACCCCGGCCACATCTTCGGATAGCACTGGCTCTTTGGCTTTGAAGCAGATGAGCAAACCCACCACCACCACCCCAGTCGGGAACAATTAGCACATATAAGTGAGGGGAACCTTTAGCTTTAATCCTTACAAGGTGTATCATTATCTCTTATTTATCTAGACTTGACCTTTATTGTTTCATTACTTACTTTCCTGTGGTGAATCGTGCATTTATTTAGAGAGGTTTGAACAGAGGTTAAATCCAGTGTCTCCTTGTAACAAATTCCTTTTTGCTCCAGGCCCTTCAAAAGGATTTTCCTCAATATTTTATATTGGGGTTTTTCATCATATGTTAAATTAGAGACATTTTTTAAAAATCTGGCTATTTCACCTGGAAAAAACGTAACAGACCAATTAATGCACACCAATAATTTTAAGCATACAAGTGTTTACTTAAGTTATGTATCTCTCTAGTTCCTCATTCTACCTTCAACACTGGCTAATCAAATGCCTTTGTGACCAATATAGATTTTTCCATTGTACCTATTGTATCAAATACACATACTTTATCAGACATTTTCACAGAATTCAAAGAAATAATTGAAAGTTTATATTGCTTTTCATGTCACTCTAACCAATTAAACTTGTATTAGCTTAATGTAGTTACTTGAATGAGTAACTGAAAAAGTTGATGTTTCTGCAAGACTACAAATTAATATACACCAGTTTATTTCATGCCATGTAACATGAACATATTTAAATATGGATGAAGTCTTAATAACTCAGAGGTTAGAGACAGAAATAGTGAACTCCAGATTTCATTCTAGAAAAATACATCTGAAAAGAAAAAAAGATGGGACTAGGGATAGAAAACTCAAATATATACCTTCAAAGTAAAGGTGAGTACATATGAGTAAACCCTTTACTCAGTATCTTAACCTAGTTGAGAAGAATTGGAGACAAGTGCATAGTGGTTCATCAGTGTAAAGAAAATAAACACTCACAATTTGCAATCCAGACTATTTGATGCAAGGTACAGTTCATGCTATTTCTGTCTTTTATGTCTTATTTATTTTTATTTATTTATTTATTTATTAGATTTTTATACCGCCCTTCTCCCTAGGGACTCAGGGCGGTTTACAGGGCACCACACTTATGATTTGACTTCCCTGCATTTTTGCAGTGTTAACATTCAAAAATGCAATTGATGTGGCTGCTATTACACCTGTAGCATTGTTTGTTTTTCAGCTTAAGAACAAGTTCCAAAATAAAGTATGTTCTTGTGAGCCACTCAGTTATTCTGCAAGTCTTTTCAAACAAACAAAGATCCCACCAAAAATGTTAGGTTTATTTGAATGTTACATTAAAAAATGAGATATTTTATATACAGTGGAAACAGTAATCTTCATAGAAAATTTCAAAATGCGCATTCCACATATAATGAAGGGGATATCCAGAACAATTGTCTTTGTACAGTTATTGATTGAACAAAGGGGGGCTAGATATAAGACCTAATGAGAACCAAAAGCTGAAATAAGGTCTTAGCCAACCTTCCCAACCAATCTTCCTGAGTTAAAAGGGTTATCTAAACTCAGCCCTGCTTAGTGCTCAGAGAGAAAACTACTGGAGAATTTCAGGCTTATTGGAAATTTATAAAAAAATCCTAAAAGAAGGCAATGAGAAATTACATCAATATTATTGTCAAAAATCCTGCCAGTCATCAAAAATGAGATCAACCTGAGGACATCTTAATCCTTTTATTAAATAGGTTGTGTTAGTAAAACAAATGGAAGCAGGGGCTTGTCTGAAAAAGTAACTTGAAATGAAATGAAAATAGGGAAGTCTGATGTAAGAATCTTGTCAGAATTTTTTTTAAAAAATGAAAGACTAGCATTTTTCCAGAGTGCTGGCAGTTATTCAAATTCATAACCAGAAACCCTGCTAGAATGTATACCACAACTTAAATAATATTATCAAGTCCCCCCAAACCACCAAAGTAGTTTCTGTGAAGCACTGAAAAAGGTATTGGTTTAAAAAAGTCCTTTATTAAAAACGAGAAGGGAATATAAACTCAGAAGACATACAAGGTCATAATATGGGTTGCAACAAATGACATAACATAATAATTGTGGGCCAATTTGGGCTAAAAGCATTAATGATTAAAATTGTTGAAATACCTTCTAATGAAGTTATAAATGGTTGGGTAGTAAAGGAGACAGGGATATGAAAAAGGTATCAAGACACTGCAGAGAAACTAAATGAATTATCCTGGAAATGTATAACAATATTCATACTGGAATTAATACACATAGAACCTCTGAAATAGTGACATAAATAGTTGCTTGAAATTCAGTTGGCAGGACCAGATGGTATTCAGCCACAGACAAGTCAAAATGTATAAATGCTGATCTCTTAACAGTATTACTTATCCTTAAATCAACCTCTGTATTAGAATAAATGCCAGAGGAAAATACATCTTTAATCCGGAGAAAGTACCATAGTTAATGGTTTTAGGGAGTAATGTAAGAAGTGATAGGCTGCTTAGTTTAATATTTGTTTCAAGTGAACTATTAGAAACATTAGCAAAAGTTTTCAAGCCAATGGGACATACCTTGCTGAAGAATAAATTGTTTTTATAGAAACAACCCTACTAGGTTCTGGTTCTTCTAAAAGTGTCAACAAGTCTCTTCTAAAGGAGGCTGCAATGGACACTGTTTACTTGAATTACCAAGTACTGATGCCACTGCTGTTCATAATCCAGAGGTGGCTAATTTTGCTGATTACACCAAATAATTCAAGCCACTTAAAACAGATTACTCAAGAGTTTCCAGCAAGGGGAATTGGCATTAAAATAGCATAGGTACTCATAGTGATTTATTTAACATTTTAAAACTGCATTAAGGAAGTTTTCCTAACAACGTTACGGAAGTAGCTGTATCTTGGTAAATGCTATTCACTATACAATTATGAGGACCAAAAAGGAAAAAAACCCAAAAACACCCACCCATTATCACATGCAGGTTGATGGGATTTTAGCCAGGTGATTGGAAACTGATTCTGTGATTGTGATGAAAGCTCAGTATCAATACTGAACCAGTGTTGATCCCTTATGAAGAAAGGCAAATTCTATATTGGCAATCATCAAGAAATATAAAAGTGCTCTTAAATAACATATATCTCTTTGGCATGTCTATAAACACACATCACTTTTTTCTTTTTGAAAAAGACAAAATCAACTTGAGGTGGCCAAATATCAAGGATAGTTCACTTTTCCTGAAGGTGTAACAGACTCTTCATTCAAGGTAGCTCTAGATGGCATTGCAGTGTGCTGTGCCCAGCTGAAGGCAGAAGCAGGAAAGAAAGGGGAAAAGATTTTGACCAGGTCCATAGCTCGATGAGCTGGGAGGAAACAAGTGTATCCTTTTCTCCTCTACCACTGTGAAGGTGCACCTTTCAGCATTTTCAAAGCCAAGTTTGAAATAGAAATATTGGCCATTTGGAGTCATAAACTAGGCAATTTGAATGGCCATCCTCAAGGGAGAAATATAATAATGCTCACATGTGTTTACACTTACCGCATTTTTCTCCTGCAGGACCCCACCTTGTTACTGAATCAGGCAGTTCATCAAGAAGCCTAGAACCGTAAGAATGAGCCACTTGTGAGATTGGGGGCAAAATACTAATCCTCCCTTTGGAGCCTAACAAATTCTTTTCTCTTTGGGAACCAAGAATAGTTAGCAAATCTCCCCCTCTTCTATATTAACTCTTTACAAACAGATATTAGACTACACAGAATTATGGCCAAGAAAATAAATTCACAAGAGCTCCTGCCAAACTTTTTGTTACTGTAAGAGAAGAGATTCCTCCCAGGATAAATTTGCTTTCTTTTCTATTAGAGTGTAGATTAATAGCCGCATTTTGAAGAGTTCACCGGATTCCTCCTTGTTGCTCACAAATAGAATGTGTACACTGATGGTATTTGATAAATTTGCTATTGCTATTTATGTTTATTCAGTTCAGGTGAGGCTTATTCCCAAGTAGGTATTTGGCATACCAATCTGAGGTAATTCCAAAAGTGCACCAAAGCAAGAACATTTTTCATGCTTAATAAATTTCTAAGTTAAATTGTACCTTTTCTATAGTGGAGAATGCTGTAGCAAAGATTGTGCCTACCTACTAATCAAACCAATGTGTCTCTTCTACCTTTCAAATTATCTCTACTAGGTAAGGACTGAGAAAACCTTGGGATCTGTGCTTATCTCAGCCTTCAAATCTTCTCTTAAAAAATACTTTCAACAGAGGAAAAATTAAAATATTTAAAAAGAGACAGACCAAAAATAGACCTCAAAGGTCCTAATGTTTTAGCTTTTTTTCACTAGGAAGTCTCCAGTGGCTTTCATCTCCTATCCTGACACCATTAGCAGATTTTATACTATTCAGAAGCTGGCCTGAAGTCAGTGTGTGTGAATTGCTTGCTTATACAGGTTTAATCCACCCCAGCGGCCACATCTTTCTGTGCTAAAACAAGTGTGCACGCTCTCTCTTGCTCTCTCCCTCTCCCTCCCTCCCTCCCTCTCTCTCTCTCTCTCTCTCTCACACACACACATACACAAATTCAGTAGCCCAGAATAAACATTATAGCCTTTACTACTGGAATGTACTATACTGATCGCTGCTCTAGATCACTGTCAGTTCCGTTATGTCCCAAAGGAAAGTGCATGGCAGAGGGTGGCCAGCCTCTGCTTGAGCACATCAAGCAAAAGAGAGATCACTACCACTCACAGTAATCAGGTGCACAGTTTAAATGGTCATGAATCTTTGTTTCTTGGTAGCTTTGGAAATTAAAAAAAAAAACTTTTGTAATTCAACAGGTTTAAGTTATCATTTCTTTAATATGAGGACACTTCAACAGAACTATTGTCTATAGCATCTGCTTTCTTTCAAAGCAAGACTGGCTAGTAATTAAGTATAGCTTTGATGGGAAGTTCTGTTCTACTAAATTTACCGTGAAAGAGGCAAAAGAAGCAGAATTCCTCTTACTAGTCTAGATATGGACCTGGCGATGTATGAGGGAGGGGAAAGCATACTAGCCAAAAGAATAAAAAGAATAGCCCATGTGCAAGTAGATCCCTAAATGTAAGAATCTGCTACCTTAAAAGGGGCTTATGTATGCTGAATGTTTGTCAGATCTGAAGACAGATACGGTACTAAAAGTGCTCAGTGAAAAATGGACCTAATCCTATGCGATGTTGCATTCTAAAATAAAATGTCTAACAGTACCATTACAAACAAATTATAGTGATCTACTCTGAGCCATTATTTGTATCCTTACAGTATCAAATAATTATTTGCAATTGGTTAAATCAGATATGGACAATTAGATATAGCTATGCCAACAATATCCTTGTGTTAGTACAAAGCATTTCCATTTAGGTGGGGCAAGGCAATTGATATTTGTCAACTTCCCTTCCTTACTGCAGTCAGTCTATCTAGGTGTCTTTAAGTCAGTTCTGACTCCTGACAACTTCCTGGACAAAAAGTCCCTATGGTTTTCTTCGACAAAGGGTTTTTGGAAGAGGTTTACCCATCACCTCCTTCCTAGGGCTAAAAGACAGAGGCTGGCCAATGGTCACTCAGCTGGTTTTGTGCCTAAGGTGGAACTTACGGTCTTCTGGGTTCTGGCCAGTAACCATATTCCAGAGATAACAGGAAAATACACCATGAAAACAACTTCCCTGCTTCAGTTTTATGCAGGTTTACATTAGATATGCATGGCAGGGAAAATAGCCAAGAAAATTATTTTTTGTGGGGGGAGCACTTTCCTCTTGATTAACTTCTCATTTTTCTCTGCCTCCTTTATTGTAATGTCCAGTATGAGAGCTGCCATGGGCAGAAATCTTAGAATCTCAAGAATCAGATATGCCTCCACTTTCTTCTCTCCAACACACTCTATCCCATCCACACAATATGCTTCACCGGGCACTTAAAGATCTATCAGTTATATTCACATAACATATTGAACTTGATAACTTAATTGCTGGGTTCCCTAAAATGCCAGGAGACCAAGGATCAAGCCCACAATCTATTTTAGCACATGCAAACACTAATCCCAGATAACAAAACTAGACATTGCACAATACACAGCCATATGAGGTCAATATTTTGACACACCCATACAATGTCAAGATTTTGGCAACAAAAAGAACAAAATGCCGTGGTAAACAGTCACAGTAGCCAAATGGGAAGTGGCCATCTGAAACAGAACTTGGACAACAACTTACCAAAGCAATAAGGAAAAAAGTTAATTAAGTTTTGCATTCCTTGTCTTGGAGTCAGCTTGAATCTAACTTGTTCTTGTGCTCAGTCAGATTCGCCTTCTGTCTTTCTTCACCAGCATTATAGGCATCTCTTCAGCTATTTTGTTTTCCACAGCCCTTCAGAAAACTCAGACAGGGTGTCAGGATAATGATGATAATTGCTGACCAGCTGTTGTGATACTCTAATGTTGTAATGATGACACAATGGTAGTCATGAGTCAGCAGGGTTATTTCACAGTTTCAGTCACAAATTGACTTCCGTGGACCTTACATCATACTTAAGTGGTTAGCAGAGGGGGCGTGCATAAATGCACTAACATGCCTATCGTCCCCGTCATTGTTATTTTTATTCTCTTATTCTCATTTTTGTGTGGCAAATTCCAATAAATAAATAAATAAAATGTGACTGCTACCACTTTAAGAGGCTGTAATATAAGAGAGGCCCTGTTGGGGTGTATCTCTTTCCTGCCCTGTGTGGTTCCGTGCTGTAATTTGCTGATTGCTGTTTGTTTAAGGCCTGTCTCAAAGTACTTGTACGTATATCTGCTTTTGTAGGGATAAAACCACTATATGTAAATACAAAATTCTGCGTACTGTATTTGATTCTGGGTTGTCTCACCTAGTCACACTGTGCATACTCTACAGAGGGGCTGCTTGGGGGCAATTATATCAAGCATATATATTGCCATATTTGCCAGTAATTAATGAGGCACATAGCAGAATGATCTGCAAGATCCTGAAAAGTCCTCAAGGGCCTGCTGGAAATTACTCAAATCGATATGCATCCCAAGTAGGCCATCTAAATTTGGCCTAAATACAATATTAACTATTAAGAGTTATCTAAGTACAGGAAAGGGCTGATAGAGTTGCTCTTCACAATTAGATCACCATCCATCTGCTCTGAGATGAAAATGAGGCCTAAACTGCTTTACCTAGGCTAGCCCGTGAATTCACCATGTAGCCCATGAATTCACAAATATTACTCAAACCACTCTGAAGAGCATGGAAACTGAAGACATAGCACAACTTAGCACTAATGACTGGCCCAAGATTTTCAGGATTAGTTCATTGGTCATGTGTTTGGATAAAGGTGTTTACACAGCACCTTCTCCACCCTATCATTCACAAGCATATCATTCAAACAGGGCTATCAAATAGTGTTTAAAACCATGGGGGAAAGCATCAGAGATAAAGCTTTTGTTACACGTTCATTTAAAAAGGTTGCAGAATGTTCTCTAGATCAAGGGTCCCCAACCTCCAGGCTGCAGATGTGGCCTGTTCACAACTGGGCCATAGGCATGGCAGACCGGCACACAAATACAGCTCGACTCGCACAAGTGGCGGGCCGATGCACACATGCATGTGACTCAACTAGTTGAGCTGTGTGTGCATGTGTATGCATGCTGGCTGGTCACTTACATGAACTGAGCTGCGTGTGTGTGTGTGCACCAGCCTGCTGCTCATGTGGCCAGGTGCTCCTCTCCCCCCACACACACTGGGCTGCCAAGTCACAAGGTTGGGCACTGCTGCTCTAGGTACAGAACAAATGAAACTCTACAAGTAGTCCTCAACTTACAACAGTTCATTTAGTGACCTTTCAAAGCTATAATGGCACTGAAAAGAGTGACTTATGACCACTGCAGCATCCCCAGGGTCACATGACCAAAATTCAGATGCTTGGCAACTGACACACATTTATGATGTTTGCAGTGTTTCAAGGTCATGTGATCACCTTTCGGACAAGCAAAGTCAATGGGGAAGCCAGATTCATTTAGCTTAACAACTGCAGTGATTCACTTAACAACTGTGACAAGAGAGGTTGTAAAATGGGGCGAAATTACATAACCAATGTCTCACTTAGCAACAGAAATTTTGAGATCATTTGTGGTCATGTTGAGGGTTATCTGTACAGACATTCAGCCTGTCCTTGTTTAATTGTTTTAAAAATATAAGTACCGGATTATGCTTAGGCCCCATTGTGTGATCTATATTGTGCCACAAAATGAGGAGCTGCTTCCAATCACCACTTGTGGAATTTGTGACAGTGCTAAACAAGCGGTACTTATGATTGATCCTCATTTCTGGCCCTCGCAGCATCCTTGAGGCCATCTGACAGTGATCTGGACACTCAGCAGTCAATGCGAAACCAGCAGGAAGTGGTATATGAGGTCCTCACTTAACAACTTGCACAGTGTTTGCTTAGCAACAGGAACTGGAACTGCTGTTGCTAAATGGTATGGTCATATGACATCACACTATATGATTATGTTGCCTAGTGCAATTCCAGTTCAATCCCAATTTTCATTCTTAACAGAGAACTATCTGCAATACTAATAATTTAAGTGAAATAGACTAGCTTGACTGTACCAAATCTGGAGTCCTCCTGTTGTTTAAGCTAATAATTCCTTTCATTCCAGAAACACTAATGCATGCTAGAATCCAAAACCATCTTTGGCAAAAAGCTGGCTTAACACCAGACAACTTTAACTTCACAAATTCTCCAGCAGATGCTTTCTTCAATCCAATTAATTGAGTTGTCAAATACGCAATGTAGTCATTTGGCTTAATACTGCATCTTATCTGACATAAAATTTACCCTTCTAATAAATATAAAGATGTTTCATATAAGAATTGATAGGGGCAAAAGAGATATACAAATTTACAAAATCTTTTCTCTGCATTAGGCTAGTTAATTTATATAATGATGCCTCATACCAAGTGTGCTAGTTAATTAGATAACACAGCTTAATGGAGAACTCCTAACTACCCAAGTACTTGTGAATAACCAAATCTGGGCATTCAAAACATGGGTCTATAATTTGTTCTTCAATCCACATTAACAAGATAAACATTTCCAATGTTTAATTTTTTGTAGTAAAATATAAAGAATCTCAAAGAGCGTATATGTGTGCGTATGTGGTAAAGGGACTGGGAACGAGATGTACCATCCTTTCAGGGGGTTAACTGTTGAGTGTAGAATTATAATTTTTAAGGATTGCATTGACTGAATACTGAATTGCATTAGGAGACAGGTAGTGAGGAATTGTAGTGATCAAGAGTTTTAAAGGAGAAAATATTAAACAATACTGTACAAAGTCAACATTTACAGATAACAATCTGTATTATCTGCAGCCTGCAGGCT
>JANHFR010001181.1:48184-62155 GCA_032468015.1 Mimophis mahfalensis | reverse complement strand
ATTGCCCTGTACACCGCCCTGAGTCCTTCGGGAGAAGGGCGGTATATAAATTTAATAAATAAATAAATAAAATAAAATAAATAAAAAAGTTTCTCTCACAAGCTAACAAGTCCGTTCGGACAGAAGATGAATAGTTGTCTGCCACACCAATTCATCTCCACCCCCTGCCTTTTATCCCCAGACTTAGGGTGGGGCCTTGCTAGCAGTGGTGGCTCTTTCTTCCCCAGGATTGCCCCACCACTTTCCACTGCTCTCTTCTGCCTTCTGCACAGCCATGCATCAGGCACCAAGACTGGCTGTTTCCCTTCTTCTTCATCAACCACCCCCAGCCCTGGGGGCTATTGGCTCTCCACCTGAGGGCTGATGGATGGCCCAGGCTCCACCTCTGTCTCTCTCTCTGTCTCTGCCAGCTCCATTCCCGCTTCCCCCTCAGAGCTCCCAGGTTGCCCTGATGCTGACCCTGACTCCCATGCCTCCTCCTCCTCTGATTTGGCCGCTGGAGGGGCTGGTGGCCAAAAGGCCACAACAGATGCTGTCATTAAAATGAGTCCTTGTAATGCCTGTTATTCAAACCTCTCTTAGTTACTCCAAAATTTTCCCCTTAATTTGGGCCACTGGGAGTCCCTGCACCAGAAAGACACAATTTGCATTGCCTTGACACCCCTGTGTCCTACACAAAAAGTTGATCTTTATATCAGTTTGGATGACAATCTTTTTTATTTGCAATATAACCAACAATTTTTTAAAAAAAATGTTTTGAAAAACACAGCCTCTTACAATTCTGACAGAAGTGCTGTGTTCCACTTTATGATTTCTGCAGTAATAACTCTGCAAGAGGTACATGGAGCAGCCGATTATTGACTTTGAAAGCATTCTTTACTGATTGACTGTGAACTAAAGCCTTAGTTTTTGCAGTCACCCCAGCACCTGGATAACAATCCATTTTTGCACCTTTGGCTTGATTGATATCTCTTAGCAGTAGGACACTGAAGTATTTATGCCATCAAAGTGGGGGAAATGGAATATTTGATGCCACCTGTCTGTGACAACATGGCAAACAGAACTTCAGTCAAATAAAAGTTTAGATTCTTTTGTTAGTTAGTTAATATGAGGAAATTTAGAAGCTTATATTAGTGGGGGGTTTTTTAAGTTTTCAGGAACACATCATAAAATGTGACAGCCAGAACAAACATCTGTCTTCAGTTCCTTAAAATGACAGCTCATAAAACTACACAATGTCAGAGCAAGAAAACACAATTCTGATCCTTGTAGTCATGAACTGTTAGAGTTATCTACTGATCTACTCAGTGGCTCAGCTAAAATGCTGAAATACATTTAAGATTTTCCCAGAGTGACTTGGGGAACTGCATTCTCCAGGGACCCCACACACCCTCTCCAATTCAATTCTGAATTAAGATGAATTTGAATTGTGCAGAATTTGAACATCACTATTTCTTCCTAACCAATCTTTGCATCTCCAGCACAGTCAGAATTCTGGGAACCCGCGAGTTAGAGCACATTGACTACAGTCAAGTTTCACTTTTGATCTAAACATCTATTAGTCTCACAATGTATTTGATGATGGCAAATGCATTTGCTACACTACCTTTGGAAGTATAAGGTGTTCACCTTCAGGAGAAAATGTTATTAAGGAACTGCATGAAGATACCTGGAATTCTGCCAGAACTTATCCATTCAGAGACCTCTTGCTTTAATTTTTCAAAAGGAACAGAGTGCAGTAATGCCCCTGGAACATAAGCAGTTCTTTTCCTCAAGAACAAAGCTTCAGAGAACTTCTCTAAAAGGTCATCACAGTTTCATAACATAGCTTATCTTTCAAGTTTTGACCTAACAATCCTCAGCACAGATCTGAAGTGTCTAGTTATCCAGATAGATCGTGTGACATCCAGACATTCTTGGGTCATGGTAAGACTTGTGCAAATAGCACTTACCTTTATTGGAGCATTTGATTATTTGAATATTTTGGATGTCCTCCAATCCCATTTGGACAAATGAAATCATACTGTATCTACTTTTTGCTTCACATTGTCCTGAGGTGTCTCTTAAATGTCTTTCCTAGTATCTTTATGAACATTCCTCACCTTGATATTTTGCAGTTACACTGAATTTCAATCGCCTTCATCCCTGGTGATGATAGCCAGCTTGCCTTTAATAATCAAGATGTTTAATTTTATGAGATGGACTGAAAATGGAGTTGAAGAAAGTGGTTGCATATTTTTATATTAATGCTTTATGGTGTCTCTCAGCATTCTCAGCATAACAATGTTTGCCAGCAGGATATCTTCTGTATAGCTGTGAATACAGTAATTAAAAAGGAGTATTACTGCCCTTTGTGCCTTTTTAAAATATAGTTGGTTGGCAACTTTGTGATACAGTCCTAAACTAGATGAACTACTGTCACAATGATGTCTATAGAGATTCTCAGTCACCCAGGTCATGTTGTCCTGAATGTGCTTTTTCAAAAAGCAATTGGACTTTCTTTGTTTTCTCTTGAAGACATTTTGCTTCTCAAGCAAGAAGGTTCTTCAGTTCCAATTGTTCTGGCTTCAGGAGTGAAGAAAATTCATAGACGAGAAGTGAAACATCTTCAAGGAAAAATTAAATGTATATTATTTCAAATGTTGTTTCTCCACCTAAATTCCAACCTTATAATTCCAACAGTTAACTAGAATTCAACATATTTTTTATTTTAGTTTGTACTTGAAGTCACCTCCTTTCTGCTTCAAATCTGTGGCCTTGCTGCAAAAATTAAGGTTTTGAGTGGTGTTTTAGATATGACATGTGTCAAATAATCAAAGCCTGAATATTGAAAAAGGAAGGAATATATCTACTGTATAGATGAATAGTCTAATTGTGGAATTATTGAATGATTTATATGTGTTGGAAAGAATGAAATAAATTACAACAGAAATATACTTTGGTATTGTTGCTGCTCTTGTTTGCTCTAAATATGTCATTGCCTATACTCAAGAGAAAAGAGGGAACATTTCATAGATGTCTTCTGCTTGCTAGCCCAGAAATCTTCAATCAACTCAAATAACTCTTTGTCTCCTCTTTCTTCTAGGGTGACAATTGATTGCAACTTTTTTTTCTTTACAAAGAGGCAAGAAGATCAGTTTTAAAGACTCACTGTAAGTTCTGATGTGATAATCTGCCCAACTTGACAAGTTCTGAACTTCAGAATGTTGAGGTTCATTACTCAGCTAAAACCCAGTCCAATTTAGCGGTAGCTTTCTTGCCTATTAGTTTAACCCAATGTCCATCAGAAATGGATTATCAATGTCTTGGGAACAATTAAGATATCCCTTTCCCAACAAACAGGGTGTTCTTTTTTAAAAAAAATACTAAGTGGTTAAAACATATTTAACAGTTGAATTTTCAGTATACCAAGTGGAAACATATTGAAAGCTATTGGGAATATGCATTTCTCTTAACATGCAACAAATGCCTATTATTTTGCCCAAATAAACAGGGAATACGATATCACATATGCATGCTTGAAATAATACTTATATATATTCAGTGCTGTAGAAGGGGGAGGAGAAAATAAAGTTATAGAGGCCATTTAAAAGAACATACTGAAAAGTATCACTAATACAGATTTAATATGCATATGAATATTGATCGGCGTGGGGTGGGGGGAGAAGGCAGAGAGAGAAAGAGAAGCTTTCATGAATAATTGTTATCCTTCACTGTTAGAAGTTCCAGGAGCTTGGGAATCAAGCATCAGCTGAAGAGAAATTGATGGATTTCGACAGGTCAGACAATGTCATTGTAAAAGCATCTAATCAATATGGACAAATGTGTCAGAAAGGTGATCTGAAAAAAAAGATGACTTTATAATAAAGGAAGGGGAAAGAAAGGTACTTCAGCATTTCTTGCCTATATCCCATATTTTGCATCTTATATTTTATCTTATATCTTATCTTTTATCTTATATCTTATAACTATCTTATATTTTCCTCACACATAAAAGAAGTTAGCCTGAACTAAAAGGGACAAATGTCTGTGCCTTATATGTTAAAGTGTCAAGTGTTTATACCACCAATGGCTTACGTGCAATTGCCATGCCCATGGACACTACTGAATTAGGAAACAAATGCAGCTTATTTAGTTCTAAGGGTAACTAGGAAAAGTAGTCGGTTTCTGGTTCATATCATGTTAAGATGTGTTCATGAGAGAATAAATCCAGTTCTTTTTGTCCAGTAAACCATGCCATTACCATCACCTCATAATAAAAAAAAATCACATTTGTATATATATTTTGAACATATTCTCTCAAAATTTTTTTCTTAACGGAAATACACAAACATGAGTCTTGTATGAATATTGATAAGAGTTTTTGTTTTTTTGTAAAAAAAATCGTGTGTGTGTGTGTGTGAATATTACATACACACACACACACACACACACATTCCATTAAGAATCTTTCTCTTAATGGAAATATGCACACACACATTATAAATAGTATATAGAAAAATATTAGTATATAGAAAAATATTCTCTCTATATAGATGCATGCATGCTTCGGTTTTTTTACAAAAACCAAGAACTCTAGCAAAATTCATGACGAAATCAATTTCTATTGGAGAAATCCAGTAGAAATTTAATTTCAAGTTTATATCAGAACCTGGGACACCAGATGTGCCAGGGCTACAATACTTTCAATTTCCAGTCTTTTGGGCACTATATATCTCTGAATTCCCACCCAGCTTGTCCTTCTAAAAACTAAAGAAGGGTGAAATTTACAATAGGACAGCTTTCTATAATTTAAGGATCTCCAGCTTGTTGATATATTAATTTTAATTCCCAGAATTCTTAGCAGTAGTCATGTTGCTTGGGAAGTCTTGAGAAATAAAATCCATCCTTTGCAGACATGCCTAGCTAGAGGGAGGCTGGCTAAGAATGTGTAGATTGTAGATTAGAACTGAGCATATTGTAAACATCAGAGATCAAATCCCTTAAATATTTTAGTGTCAAGTTCAGTTTGCTGCATCTCTGAAGAGAACATGGATGGAAAACATCTGCTTTGTGGACAAAATGGGATAATCTACATCTCTTGGTCTAGATCTGCAAACCCTTCTTACAACCTGGACCAACTCCTGAGGCTATGTTGTTTTCTCACCAGGCCATACTACTATTCATCTTATTAGTAACATTAATTTAGTCTGCACTGCTTCTTCTCCCCACTTCAGAAACAAATGCAAGACATCTTATGCTGACAAAGGAATATGAGTGATTGAAAATGTCTTTTCTGCCATTCTTCTTCTTGGATACTGGGCAAAACAAAGGTGACACATCTGTATCTGGATGCTTTGGCTGTTGGAATGTAGACATTACAAAATGTGACTCAGATTCTGAAGGTGTTGACAAGAAAAAGTCTTAGAATACCTTTTCTAATGGAAAAGCTGGGAAATAACTCTGCCTAAGAGGCTGGGGAAGGCCTACCAGATAAGATAGTTCTGGGCCAAATGATTGTATTCAGCAAAAGACAACTTCATAGACAGAAGCTTACGTCACCATCACTACGCCTCCTGAATAGCATGAAATAAGAATCTGATAATGATCTAAGTGCTTTCAATAGGAACATGGAAATTAATTTTGAATTTGGTGGTTTGTAGCCTGGCAGGTGTATTGTTGATAAAGCAACTTGTTGTATTCCATGCAGATACAAAAGGAAAGGAAGTGCAAAACTTTTACAACTCCCTCATGGGGAAGAGAAGAGCCCAATATTGCCATTAATTTCAGTTCATTTTTTCAAAGAATTGAATGAATCTATTGTTCCTTTGCACCATCTGGAAACAATAGGAAGCATAATAAATAATGGCGAACAATGGAATCAGTTTCAAAAGATTCAGATTGTAAGTATAGGTATTAGATCAGTAGATGGCAAATGCAGCATGGAAGAGCAGAATTGTTTGGAACAAGATGCCGATCTGGGGAATATTTTCCTAAACAAAACAATTACACGGCACACTGATTAGGGGAGGGTGGGAGGGGAAATGATGCGAAGCTTTGTTATGAGGCCACTGCCGAAACAATGGGGCAAGTGTGAAAAAAATAAGCATAGAAATTTGGATGCCATTTGTATAGTTCATGTCAGGTTATTCTCCCAAAGAGACAAAAACAAGATAAATGCCTAATAACAATGACTTTTAATAGATGAAGGCCAAGATAAAAGAAAACAAACAATGGCATTAAATTATAGGGAGGTAGATTTAGGTGGAAGATTAGGCAGAAGAGAACAAAGAAAATCCACATTCTTCACTTTGATCCCAGTTTAGAAGCCGAAGAAGCTGTCTAAGCAAATCATAAAAGGAGATTGCCTTTCTTGGATACTTTAAGGAGATCTTTGAGAAGTAGTTCAGCGTTTTCATTCTGTGCAAATCTATCTAAAATTCTGGGGCTAGTCAGGGACTGTGTTCACAGAATACACTGAATGTCTTTACTAAATTAACTCATTTCTCAGTTCAAACATCAACTGAATCATACATTAAGTAAACAGACTTGGTCTAGTTGAAATACCACAGTGATTCAAACCAATCAAGTTTAGCATATTATGCAAAGTTTACCAGGTCTTTGACTAACCTGATTAAGCATATTATATGATATAGCTAATGAAATAGGATCCCTGAATTATAAAAGTGACTTGGCCACGCTCAGCTAAGTGGGTCGATTTGAGCTACACTGGACCAGTTATAATATATTGCCCAGTGTTATATAAGAACTAAGTAACTTTTAGTTAAATCTTTTGGAGTTAACATAAGACCATCTGTAGTGGGTTATACTGAATCCTCTTTTCAGGAAATATTTCATTACAGTGGCTGCCACTTTCTAGCATGCCCACAAATAAGTCATGGCAAGTAATCATGATAACCTCCCATTCAAATTTCCTCTTTTGCTTCTGATCTGTGAGATAATACAGCCACCATGATTAGTTTCTATTGATAACCTCACATTACTCTGGTGCCCCCTCCCCTTATTGGCCATCAATCTAGTTTATGGCAGTAAATTTCAGTGTATGAAGATGCAATGTCTCCTAATATTTGGTTTTACAGATGCCACAGGTTTTCTCCACACATGCATCATTTTTAAAAAAAATTATATCCTCTTAGTTCAACCTTTTTAAAATTAAAATTTGGAAACACTGAAACTCTAATTAAAAGAGCAAGCTATTATAAAATAATCTTTATACCCAAGACTTCGGGATATATTTGTGTTAAGTGTTTTTCTAGTATACTTGATGAAGGAGTTAGCAAGAAGTGACCTCCACCTTATAGGCCTATGGTTGTATTGAGACAATGTTGGTTTATATAATTTCTTTAATTTTATTAAATAGTAGTTGTATGCTACAATTTTAAAATAGAGTAGAAAGTAGAATGAATAATGAAAATAAAAAATCTGTGAAATGAAAGAATGAAAAGACAGTGTCTAATAATCCATCTACAAATACTAAAATACCAAAGTTTAACACGGTACATTAAAGCAAACAAAGTGGGCAGCAGATAGACTTCTTTGGGTATCACATATGAAGAAAAAAACCTCTCCTTAATTTCCACTTACCTTATCTCTAACATCAGGGATGCTATGATAAGAGTATCAACTGATTATTTTAACAATAGAGCAAGTTGATACACAGTCAAGTAATTATTAAGGTTTGTTGGATCTGCTCAAAAGAAAACAGCAACTGGTGAAAGTTTTCAAAACTTCCCATTAAACTATACCGACACCAAGAATTCTGAATCCTATACTCTAAATCAATAGTAGAGCCTTAACATTCTTCACAGATAGGTTAATAAATACAGCATCCAAATGGTTTAACTGGATGTTTCAGAACAATCATAGTCAAGTTGTCATAGCCATAACCCCCTTGCAAATAGAATCACTCTTGTTTCTGTTCTATTCTATTGTGATGGGTCCCAAAAGATGGATGGTTCTTCTCTATTGGAAAAGACACAACAACTTCTCATTCTCCAAACTCTCCATTCAGAAATGTTCACCTAAGGGAGCCTGGCATAGTATCATCCATTTGATGGAAAGAATGACATTATTTTTGTTGTAGTTTCCTTTACCTTAAGATGAACTCTTGGTCACTAATCAATGCATTTTAGTCAATATTATTGAAAATGTTTGCCACAACCTTCTGTGGGATTATCACTGTAACCCTGGGATTTTCTGATGCTTTCCACCCAGGTATTACAAAGCCTGTAGTTGCTAAGCTTCATGAAATTAACCAAGATTGGTTAGCTGCTCTCATTCTAATGCCTCTTTCACCACCACCCCCTTTGAGGACACTCAAAGGAGGAAAGGGATGAAAATAGACACAGACTTAAGAGTGTCTATTTTCATCCTTTTTTTTTTAAGCAGGTGGACTTATTTTCACATAGTAGATGAATGGCCAGCCTTCATTATCCATGCAGAAAGTTAATTTGAAAGATTTTTCAAAAGCTACGAAAAGTTGAATGAGGTGGGGAACCTGGTGAGTGTCTAGGGCAGGCCTGTCAAACTCCCAGCCTGCAGGCCAGATGTGCCATGTGTTGGCCATGCCCATGTCCCGTTTAGCGAAGGGGGAAAAAGCCCTGATATGTCACATGACGCCGCCGTGACAACACGAGTTTGACACCCCTGGTCTAGGAAGATAAAGGCATTCTGAGTTGGAAAGTATAGAATATCTGACAAAAGTTTTTCTCCAAAGTTCCCAAATAACAATTATTCAATTAAAAGTAAGTGTTGTATTCAATAGAATTTACAGCTCATATACTGTAGATGTGAATTGTAGCATTGACAATTTTTTGAACTCTAAGAGTTCAGTATGTTTAACACCGCTGATAGCTATCTATGCATCTTTGAACACAGATACACATATACACATATGAAGATACAGAAAGTTTTGGGGATGCACTAGAAGGGAACTTTATCTCTCCCAGCCATCCGAGACTAGATGCTGGTTTTTTCATTACTGCCAGCAGTAGAGAAACAGCTGCATCAGGAAGGATGGGCCTTTATTTCTTATGCTGTCATAGATCAGAGCTGCTATCGGAGGCAAAAACTGATAGAAAATTGTTTATGCATCTCTGTGCTTGACTATGCGTGTATAAGTCAATTTTTCTCTCTCTGTGTGTGTGTATGTACACACACACACACACACACACACTTTATTCTGTAATAGTACGAAACATATTGGTGAAGGGGGATGAATCCTTATTTGCAGAAACATGAAAAAAAGAAGCATAACTGCATTCCTCATAGGCAATGGTTTGTGAGGGTAGATTTAATTTTAATTTATGGTACCACAATAGTTTGACTAGCTGATGCCATGACAAGCCTCAGTGCGAAAAGATGGAGCTAGAGAAATCCACTGCTGAGCCTCTGTGGGCTTCCCTCTCTGTTGATGGAGCCTGCGCAGGGAAATGCAAATGAAACAGGAGCTCTCTGTTAAAATGTAGGACAGGCTAAAAAAAAAAAAAAAAAGGTACTCCTGCATTCTTTTAGCCCATAGGCCTGTCTTTGAAATAAACTGCGAACATGGTTACCATGTAATTAGCTGAGCAGTAAGTTAGGTGTTTAAAAATATTTTTTTCAGGTGCCTTTTTGTATGCACACCAGCATCTCAGTCTCAATCAAAGCTGCAACTGAGTTTATCATAAATTATCATGAAAAGGTTTTCTACTGAGTAGATGGTTAATTACTGCCACATTTAAATATTTTTACATATTAATGAGAAATGAAGGAAAATCATTTTCAGATTTTTTAACTTCAGCCTGGGAACCCGTCGAGATAATGTGCTCTCTTTTAAGATATATGTGTTCCAGTTTCTTTAAAAAAAAAAAAAAGCTTTCCTTCTAACAATTTGTTTTCAATTGGTTATTAATGACACAAAACACTACTCAATTAGGCTATACAAGTTTATTATGATGTTTTCTGTGACTAAAAAGAAAAAGAGAACTACCAAAAAGTAATATAGGTAAAATTGTCTGAACATAGATTTAAAACAGCATCTGAGAAGATATTTTCTTGGGTATTTCCTATTGAAATTGAAGAGAATAATTTTGGGGTATAAAAATAGCTTTGCCAGTTCTCCTTAATTAAAACCCTAGTTAAGTTTGATGACCAAATTTTTAAGTGGAATTCAAATTCGGCTCAGGCTCTTGATGGTGTGAGCGGCTCCTCAGGCAGTGATTATAACGGACAATATAAAAAAAATATGATGATATCTAGACTTCATTCATTTGAATATCAAAAAATATGATATCTAAACTCAATTCATTTGAATAAAATTGAATATGAATTAACATGTATGACATAGAAAATTAATTACTTAGTTTAAAAGCCATGAATGAGAAGCAAATAAAAGCTGTTGTTTTAATTTGGTTTTTTTTTACATCCCCCCCATTGATTTTTTAAAAGAAGCTTCTGGCAAACTTTTGTCACCAGTAACTGTTATATTTTCCATCCACCTCAGACTTCTCAGCAATGTCTATGACACCTGAAAAAAAAGGAGGGGAAAATTGGAGGGGAAAAAGCAAACTCTACTACTTCCTACAAGCAACAGATGTGCCAAAGACCACAGAGGGTCTAAAAATAGGGCATTCTGTCACAGATGTGATATATAAACTAAACTGTTTGCTTTGAACAGTAAATTGAGGAAGATTGTAGCTGCAAACAGTGAAAGGCATGCTTGGAGAAACTATGAAATGTCCAGTCTCGTCTTTATATAGATCAATGCTTTTCTAACTTGGCAACTTTTAGATGTATGGACTTCAACTCTCAGAATTCTGGCTTGCTGGGGAAATCTGGGAATTGAAATCCACATCTCTTAACATTGCCAAGTTTGAAAAAAAAACAACTATAGGTGTTCATCTAGCACTGAAGATGTCATTTAGTCTGATAGCAAATAAACAACCAAGCTCAGAGAGCATTAAGGACTCCATAGAAGTATTAAAAAGGATCAAAACACATGGAGGTACTCTCTACCCAATGAGTAAACATAATCAGTAGCTTAGAAAGTTAAATAAATAAATAAATAAATAAATCTCTAGCTTTGTTGCTACAACTTCTTTCTTTTCTTTTCTTTCAAGAGGACAGAATATTTAGAGAGACAGTCTTTCTATCAACGCATGCAACTTCCGGAACAAGATTTATCTGCAGAGCTTTTTGGATATTAACATATTTCCTTCATATTTCTAATGGACGTGAATTACATCTATATTCTTTGCTATATATAGTTTTCAGTGAATATATGGGAAAACGTTAACTTGGGCTACCTCAGAATTTTCCTTGCAAAATGACTATAGATTTCTCAAAGCTTTAGACCAGGGCTGTCAATCTCCCAGTCCATGGGCCAGATGTGTCATGTGCTGGCCACACCCAGTTTAGCAAAGGGGGAAAAGGTCCCAATATGTCACGTGATGCTGCTGTGACAATGTGAGTGTGACACAAAGTTCCTCCAAATCACCCTTATATTTAGATAAAGCATTTGAGTATCTGCCAAAAGTCATAGCAGCAGTCCATTAATTATTGTCAACTTACATACTCTGTTGTCTTCTTTTGTGGTCTCCTTGACTGTTCATATTTTCTACTGTGGAGACAAATATTAATAAACATAATGCATCTGTCTTTGTATCACGTAAGCTTTAGGACAAGGTTGGATAACCCAGTACTAATACTGAAGAACCATTTTTTCCTTTAAAAGCTTTCCTATTTATCTCCAATGTTACAAACACTATTTAATAAAATTAAATTTATCTCAGCATATAATCATTTTTCTATATTTTTTAATAAATAGACCAGTACAAAAGGCAGATAAGAATGTTTTGCTTTTGCTTAACAAGAACGCTAATTCCTCACTCCAGCAGTGCAATTTTATTCAATGCCAACTTTAGTAATCAATATAATCATGCTATTTTCACAAAAGTCAAAAACGGTGGAAAGGTGAGGAAGAACAGGAGAGAAATGATACAGTCAGAGGGACATTGCTGTACACAGAAAAGATACTGGGATTATAGGTAGTTTATAGAGATTGATTGATAAGTTAGTTTATTTTTTAGATTTTTTTACCACAAGATAAAAAAAAAGACCCAGAAATGTAGAAAATACATTTTTAAAGCTTTTAAGTGTGCTGTAGTAATTAAACAGTTTGATTAGGCCTAGGGTTAGGGAGACCCAGGATGAAGTACTTTAAATCCTTGAGTGACTTTGGGGCAGCTTGTGTCTTCTGTCAGCTCAGCCTACCACAATGTTTCTTGTGGGGAAAGCTAGAGATTGAATTCTGCATACAGTGCCTTGAGCTCCTGGAAAAAAAAAGTCAAAATAGCCATAACAAATCATTATCATTATCTCCAAAGAACTCATAAAATAACAGAAGTGGCATAAATAAAAACAATCAAGATCTCATGGCAAATGTCTTAGATTTAACATCAAAAGTATAGTTCACCTCAAGTCTTTCCCATTTAATATGAGTTTGAGGCAAAGAAACTGCTGTCTTGACTGGCTCCCTTTTTTGGCTTCATTTTAGAGCTACTGAGAACCAAAAGAGTAATTTATGTATAGTCAGGGGAAGACAGCAAGGAGGCAAGATTAACAGGATCAAGGAATGCTACCATAAACTTTCTCAATGTGGCATCCAGTCCAGGTTCTGAGAGTGGCAGTACAAACATCTCAAGCAGGGATCTCCAACCTTGGCAGCTTTGCTGGCTGAGGAATTCTGTGAGCTATAAGTCTTAAAGTTGCCAAGGCTGGAGACCCCTCATCTAAAGGGCCCAAGCACACTACATTGGAGGAAGACTGCTCTAAGATGAGCCACAAAGGTTGTTCATTGGTCCCGCGTTTTTTATTTGCTGAATGTAGATTGTCTACGTCTAGTATATGTGTTTCGTGCCTTCAAGTCAACGTTAACTCTTGGTGACTGCCTGGAGGTTTTCTTCACAAAGATTTTTGTGATTTGCCATTGCCTCCTTTCTAGGGTTGACAGAGAGTGTCTGGCCCAAAGTACCCAGTTTACTTCATGCTTAAGGTGGGACTAGAACTCACAGTCTCCTGGTTATAATGGCAACCAAAACTGAAGAACTTTAATGGTATAACATTTTAATCAGGTGAAAATGTTATTTTTTGGCCACATAATGTGTTTTATGTATTATTTTCTGATGGAATTCTTTTGTGAATGGTTCTATCTTTAAGCAAATAAGACCTTACCTTAAAAACAGAAAATCTTGAAGAACCTGAAGAATACAGTACATTAGGAATAACAGCCAAATTATTTGTTTGATGTGCTAATGGACACAATCCCGGAATTCACGTTAGATTCATAGGAAGGTCTTGGGTTGATACTGTATTTTGTTAATAAGCGTATACTCAGCTGTTTTACTACAGAGATCCGTATGAGTTTGTTATGATGTTTGTTATCCAGGTGCAAAAGGGACAAAATACACTGCAATTGCATTATAATTCTTACATTATCCCTCCCCACAATCATTAACTTGCTCCCTCAGAGGCAATTCTTCTCCTTCATGAGATGCCAGGGGAACTGACAGACGGCTACAGTGAACAAACAGCATTTCTGCCCCTGTCTTTGTTTAGCTTGTTTTTCACATCCCTAACTGCCTTCAGTCACCAGGGCAATGCCCCTACAGTATCTCCAGTTTAGGGGTACTTTTTAAGTTGGGGCATATCAGAGCTTCCTTCAAAGTTGCTAATAACACCTTATCCTCAACAGAAGCATTGACAGCCTTCCAGATCCAAGCTTCCATATGACAGAAGCGATCCTGGAGAGCACTCTCCTTATTTTATCAGAGTCCAAAGGTCAAAAGGACAATATGAGCCTTGGTGGTTCAGCGGTCCAACTGCTTGTTAAGTGTTACCATCTGCCTGCAATGGTAGGTTCGAATCCCACCAGGCTCAAGGTTGACTCAGCCTTCCATCCTTCCGAGGTAGGTAAACTGAGGACCCAGATTG
>JANHFR010001176.1:245621-263843 GCA_032468015.1 Mimophis mahfalensis | reverse complement strand
GGCAGGATTTTTAGGGAACACAGCCACCCCCAGGGGGGCTAGGGCTGTCTTACTCCCCCAGTGCTTTTTGTTGGAGGTAAGTCATGTGTATGCCAGATTTGGGTCAGATTGGTGCAGCTGTTAAAATTTGTATAGAGAATGTTACAACGCTCCCCCACCCTCCTGCCCTCCACACTCTGTTTTATATAAATAGATTACAGAGTCCTTCATATCTTTTTTTCAGTGTGTGTGTATGTGTGTGTCTGTGTGTGTGTGTGTTGGGACAGGGGCTTATTTGAACATTACTATTGAGTTTTTACCTTGCCAGCAATAGTTAGATTTAAGAGGGGAGCTACCAATGCATGCTCACCTCTATTTATCTGCTACCAAAGATGAGGTCGATGTGAACAAAAGAACTGAGACCAGGAACTTGAGGCATGACCATCCTGTTGCAATTTATTTACAGGTATTTACAGTGGACTTTGAGAGAGCTAAGACAGACTGAACTGAATAGAAGAATAGAACAGAACAGCTCAGGGCTAGGGCTAGGAATAGGAATAGGACAGGCATGCAGGCCTCCCTTTTTATAGGCTAGCACTAGCCGTTAAGAGCAGATGCAAACTAGCAACATTTAGATGTGAACCCCAGGCTTCTTCCAGACAGCCTGGGGCCAGCTAAGTGAGTGTAGTGTGACTCTCAGGCAGCCATCTTAACTCACATTTTAAATATATGAAATCCATTGATGAACATAAAAAAATATTCAACAATTACCTTATTACCATCTAAGCTTTAAACAAAAACCTGAAATACATTATGACATTTGGTGTCAGAAAGTTTAGGAAAACAACCAACTATCTATGCATGCTCAATTTAATCCATGAAACAAAAATGTTGATTAGAGGAACATTCTAAGACTGCAGCCAATACTGGAATTTGAAAATATTCAGCTCAAAGGATAATGTTGGTGTAGCAAAAAATAAAAAGCAGTGATTGCTAACAATCAACTTTACCCAATGTTAGTTACCTAAGGCCTTGGCATTTGCTATGCTAACCTGTCCCCCTTTTGCCAAGCTGCAACCTGCTTCAGGTGAATAGAAACATTTTTTCTTTAACAGCAAAATAATAGAACCTCTGGGACAATTAATGCATCCAGATATCTAAAAATTCACCTCCAGCCTCATAAATAGTCAGTATGTCCATAGAAGTGGATAATTTATAGGTTAACATTTTTCTGTAATCTGTCATTTGCTCTTTCCCTTTAAAGCTAAATCACTTCAGAAATGCATAAAAGGGTGAAAGAAGAAATAGTCTTTTTATTTTTATTAGAATGCAATAAATGGCCATAAAGTAATATGAATACAGTGGGGGCCTCTTAAATCTCCAATAGTTAAATCTAGAGCTGCAACAGGCTCATCCTTTGTCTGATATTCTTTTAAGTTCATTTTATACCTGGAGGGGAACCATGACATCAATTGGTGCTAATGGACTCAAACATTGAAATAATTCAATGAGACATCTGGAAAGGGTTATGCCTTGTAACTTAATTGACAGATATCTGTTTTGTGTCATACAGTGTAGAATGTGAGAAAAGTAACTAAACTCATTATTTGAAAAGCAATAATTTAGTCTCTTGGTTTGCTCGTTATTTTACCTGTATATTCATTTGTTTTGATACTTCTCTAGTTTTATAGCTCAGCATGGATTACCATTATTTTCATTCTGACATTCTAATCTCATTCTCATATTTCATTGTCAATGTTTGGGAGAATCCAAATTACTGGTGTTGACCCAGGAAGTTGCAAATAGCTTGTTTCATACATATTGACAAGATCACTGCCTTCCTTGCTTCGGGACATTATCTTTAAGTTCAGCCAAAAAGAAATAGGGCTGCATGTTTTATCAGGGAACATGGTATTGCTGTTTTCCATACTAATGCATTGAGAGTTGCCTCTCCTAAAATATACCATCTTGGGGAAATGTACTGGATCTAACACAACATATGAGGCTTAACTACCATATGGATTCTCACTGTACCACATTCCTTGCTCCTAAGCTAGCATGCAATCCTTGTCCATTTTGTATCTGAGAGATTTCAGAAGAATTTTCCACTCTGATTTAAAAGGAACTTCTTTTTTCGTGAGCCTTCCACATGTCATACTGATTTATGTTTTATATTTGAAGAGCTATTAGTTCTATCCAATAAAAAGATCCATCTACCTCAGGGTTGAACAGAGATCCTAAATGCAGCAAACCTTTGTTTATACAAATATTACCATGGATCCTTCCAATATGGATAATCAATTATAGTTTTTCTGTGACGGAGCATGTATTTTGGAAGAAACTGGTAGTTGTGGCTTGTTCCTTCCAAATTATATTTTAGAAGAAGTCTCAAACTCTACTTTAAACCCAGGACTTACAGAGTTTTAGATGGGCCTTTTTAATACTGCAGTGTGATTTTTCAGGTTTATAATATTTTTGTGTGCCACCAAAAGCCATTTGTGAGAGGCATATCTATTTGTAATATAAACAAACATACAAACAATATGCTTGCAATTTGAAAGTAAATATGCAACCAATCTGCCCTGAAGCAAACAGATGCAGAACTATATAGCAGTAATGAAACATCCTGTGAATGTATTTACTTGCCTCCTGTTTATGTGAGATGTATAACATCTTCTTGATTTTATTTTTATTTTCTTTATTTGAATTTATCCTGGGTCTAAACAACAAAATGGCAATATATCCAGAGCTCTATGAATCTTTGGGTAAACACAGATTATAGCCTGTCAGAAATTTGGAAGGTAGGTGTTGACAATGTGGTATAGAGAAGAAAGGATCCCAAACTTGAAGGGTTTCATACAACTATTTACATTTATTTTTTGTAGCTTTTTAAAAAAATTTAAACATATATCAACATCATTTCATGGACATTGTGGCATCTGAATCTCATTCATTTTGATACAAAAATAATATTACTACAAATGAAAATTACTACATTAATCAGACTTACATAGTCTAATGTTATTATACATATCTATCAGTACATAATCCTTCATTTTTCAATTATTCAATATTTGCTACATCCTTAATAGCATTGTTTTTGAGCATACCTGATAACATCCATTTTCAAAGTCTAATCTTAACCTCTAACATTCCTTTTAGGTGTATTGTATAAAAGTATGTATAACAATATTCCCCCTAGTTCTAATTTTTAATCTATTCTAATTTTTGGTATAGACACTCTTGCTTTATTTTTTTTAAAAAATCCACCCCTTCTTCTCTTGTGTCCTATACTCCTCCCTTGGGTCCTTGTCTACATCTGTCATATTCAACCCAAGCAACATTTCCATCCCCACTACTTTTTGCTACCAGTCAACCCGTAAGTCTACCAAAACCCCTGTCTTTTCCCCAAAACTATCTTTCAATTTATTCAATTCCATTTTTCTACTTCCTAATACAGTGGTTCTTAACCTTCCTAATGCTGCAACCCTTTAATACAGTTCCTCATGTTGTGGTGACCCCCAACATAGAGGAGCAGTGTCTCAGTTCCTAAGGCCATCGGAAATATGTGTTTTCCGATGGTCTTAGGTGATCCCTGTGAAAGGGTCATTTGACCACCACCACCCCTCCAAAAGGGTCATGACCCACAGGTCGAGAACCACCGTCCTAATATATATATTGCCAACTTTATTTCACCCAACTTTATAATCTCCTCATTTTCTCCTTGTTCTATTTGTTGTGCCATCTGTTTTATCTCATCATCTATGCTTACAATTATCTCCCTTGTTTCCTGGGTTTTATTATCCTGCTTCATTATTCTTTGTTGCACTTTTTTGGTCTTTCCAGTTATACCATGTAATAAGTCCTTTATCTCCCTGCAATTCCCCATCATGGTGTCATAAAAACTTTGAAATGACATCCTAATTTCTTTTTTTACCTCAGCTTCTTTCTGATGGGCCAACTTGACTTATTTTTTAAAAGTCTAAGTAGTATATAATGTTCTGTCAATAATCTGTCACCACCCCAGAATCTAGTCTTTTTGACATCCCAAAACCAGCAGATTACTTGTTCTTGATGTTGTTCATCAGGAAGTACAATAATTACAGTTCTTTATATCACACAGTTAATCAATAAATTTTATTTATCCAGTCCAAGGGTTTTTCTGAGTGATTCTTTAAATCCATTTTTTTAAATATACTGGTTAGCTCCAATATTCAAAAGTCATTCCATTAGATATCCTCCAGGTTTTCAAGGTTGATCCTCTACTCACCATGAAATAGATAAGTATAGAACAGTAGATAATACAGCAGACCTTCAACTGTTATTCTTCTCTTATCAATGTTTCCCACAGTTGCTCTATTAGTCTTTAAGAGTATGGCACAGTATATATCCATTCACCAGTAGATGGCACCTTCCACCTGGAAATCAATGTTAAAGAATCTGCTTTATTTATTTATTTATTTATTTATTTATTTATTTATTTATTTATATTTCTATTTATATGCCACCCTTCTCTGAAGACTCAGTGCAGCTTACAGTACATACATAGCAATTGCCTTCATCCTTTGTATAGACCTGCTTATTAAAACGGTGTTTTACAAAGTCAGCTTATTGACATACAAAGTCAATTTATTGCCCCCAACAATCTGGGTCCTCAGTTTACCTACCTCGGAAGGATGGAAGGCTGAATCAACCTTGAGCCTGGTGAGATTAGAACTCACATTAATTGCAAGCAGCCAGCAGCTGAGAGCAAGCTCTCAGCTCAGCGAGCTACCAAGGCTCTTTATATTCAGGGTGCCCCTCTTTATATGTCGGTCCTACAGGGTGACTTTTGCTTCTTGGGGGGCCTTCAGATGAAGAGGATTCAACATGGGGGTGCAGACCCCCACTCCCCTGTGCCAATCATGCAGCAATGTCAAATCAAAAGTCCCACAACTATTTACATTTAAACGGGGAGGGGAATCAATTTTCCATTGTATGAAATGTCATACGTATAGCCCTAAAATAGAATGAGATTTTATACAATTTTTAAATACTTTAATAATATTATCCAAACACATGATGCAACTTTTGGGGATCCTATCTATCTATCTATCTATCTATCTATCTATCTATCTATCTATCTATCTATCTACCTACCTACCTACCTACCTACCTACCTACCTACTTAGCATTCTAACCTATCTAATGAATAATTCTGTACTTTGTACCAGAAATTCCTGAAAGAAGTTATTTTGGAAGAATATTAACTAGCTTTGTGCATTGTAAAGTTTAAGAAGAGCCCGAAAACAAAATTGAATTTCACTGAATCAAAGAAGGATCTTGGGTAATTATATAAGCATCTGCAGTTCTAGTCCTTGTTCTCTGGTGCAAACAGCAATATTTGAGTTTAATTGATCAAGCCCTTTGAAATATATTTTCCCACATGCTTGTTTGACCTTTCTTTGCTATGACTAATAACAAAATTATAAATGTTCCACACTCCACATTTTTCTTCATCATTTAATTGGATTGCCTAAAATATATGAAGTACTGAACAACTCTAAAAATGAACTTCACCTGCCTTCAGGCTTGCAAGCTCTGTGGGAACAGAAATAGGAATGAGAAGATGGAAAGTAAAAGAGAGCTTTGCCAGAAATAGCTGAGATAAATTTATTCTAGAATCCTCTCCCCTTTAAATAATAGGCAACACCTATATTGATTCTAGGGTTCTGTATTAACCCCCCTCCTTTCCTTTTGAAGGAATCAAATGGAGGAAAGAAGTTTGCATATGAATTCTATTTCCAGGACCACCCAGAACCATGGAATGAAAATTAGGAAAAAAATATGGAACAGGTAGATTCAGAGAAACACTTGAAATGAAAGAAAAGAGACTGAGGGAAGCAATAGAGAAAATTTGAAAATTTTAATTTGTCATGAGAATTTGCTGTTTCAGCACAGTATGAAACTGAGCTGCAAGACTTTCCTTCATTTTGAGTTTCTGTTCAAGAAGTTATTATTAGCTATCTATGAACTGTTTTGCCCCCAACTCCTATTGTGCTCTGTTTCTCTGTGTCTCTCTCTTTCCAGATGATGGGTCCTTCAAGTCAGAAGGCACTCAGCATGCTATCCTCCTGCAAAGTACTAATGGTGGCTATGAGGTGGCTAGATTAAAGCTTTTGAGATACCTAGTTGCTGTTGTTGCCGTATCAGAAAAGAAAATTGGAAACTACAAAGACAGATTCAATAGGAAGGTAAGAAGCATGGATATGGGAAACCTCAATATATGAAAAATGAAATGAGTCAACAACACATCCACATTTTAGGCATAAATGAATTGATAATAGACTGGAAAGGGGTATTTTCAGTCAAATGATCACAATATTTACTATTCAAGACATGAAAAACATAGAAGGAACAATGTTGCTTTCATAATTAGGAAGGCTATGTCAAGAAAATAAACCTGGACTGCAATGTGATCAATGAATGTATAATATCAATTAGACTTCATGGTATAGCTGTTAATATGAAGGTTATTCAGGTTTATGTTCCAACTACTGATGCAGAAAAGGTTGATGAGTTTTATGATTAAGTTCAATTTGAAATCAATAGAACATGCATGCAAGATATGCTGCTTGTGGTTGAAGATTGGAATGCAAAAGTTGGATATATTAAGGAGGAAAATGTAGTTAGACTGTATGGCCAGGAAAGAAGAGAGAGAGGATGATCAGGGGTGGGCTTCAGCCAGTTTACACCAGTTTTGGCAAACTGGATATTAATTTTACATCTGGTTCAGTGAACTGGTCATTCCTATGACCGCCTGGCCCCACCCCACACTGCCCCTCCCAGGAGTCCCCCCATTTTGGATCCTAGGTAAGTGCAGGGCATACATGGAGCCTGGGGAGGTGGAAAATAGGCCTCCCAGAGCCTCGTGGAGGGCAAGAACAGGCCTATTTCTGGACCCCAGAGTGCCTGCAGAGCCTGAGGAGTGAAAAACGGGCCTACCAGAGGTGCGTGAAGGGTGAAAATGGTCCTATTTCCAGCCTTCAGCAAGCCTCCATAGCCTGGGGAGTTGAAAACAGGCCGTCCACAGTCCACATTTGCTCTTGGGATGGTGCAGGAGGCCAACTAGACCATGTCCACCATGGCCATGTCCACCCAGCAACCAGGCAGAGAACCAGTTGTTAAATTATTTGAAGCCCACCACTGAGGATTATTGATTAATCAATTGATTGATTTGTTGTTAAATACACTCTTTAAATAACCAAAATGACACATCACCAGAAATCAGATTAGGTACAGACAGAATTCCCTTGTATTGGAGATTCAGCAAAATCATGACCAGGGGCTGACTGGGGAAGAGATCAGAGGTGGTATTCAGCAGGTTTGTACTGGTTCTGGCATACTGGTAGCAAAAATTTTGAATAGTTCAGAGAATCAACAAATACCACCTCTGGCTGGCCCCGCCCACCCATCCCCGCCCTTTCCTGTTCTATATTCCTTTGTTTTTTAGCTCAGCTGATTCACACTGATTGACCACTTCAATGTAAAGGCAACAGTGCACTGTGACATCATACTGGCTCAATGGCCTTAAAACAGAGATGAGCACCACCCGCTACAGTGGTAACAACTAGCGGAGTAGAAAGAAAGTTTTGTAATTACTTTCTTGCAAAAGAGAGATATGGGCCTTTCCTAACATTTGTCCTGGACATCGAGGAAAACTATGAGCTTGCTCCTGTCAAAGCTGAAATATCTGGAGAAGGATTCAGAGATGGATCTATGTACCCTCTATTAACCTGTAATGTTTATGTAATAGAGAAAGTGTTGTCCACCTCTTGCAACTGAAAAAGCAATTAAGAACATTTGTGAAGTATTAAATCTAATGGATAACTAAGGGCAGCCCATCGATTACTATGGAAGGTGATGATGATGATGCCAATCCATCTCATACTCTCAATGACTGAATTAAATCTGAAGCATGCTTCCATGAGCCATCTCAAATTTTATCTGTTCTTAAATAACTGGGGATAGGAAGGGTAGCAGCACTCTGCCTTGGGCAATTGTAAGTGTTTGAGGACCATGCATTTTAGCTTACTAGTGTAGGAGACAGAACAAAAAACAAATGCAGTATTCAACAAGATTCCTATTCTCCAAGGGCAACAAATGGATACAAAAGAAAATACAATGTTCCTCTATCATTTTAGAAACCACCACCCCAAGAGTATATTTAGAAAAAACATTTTCATTTTCTCCATAACTGAAATTCCTGGCTTTACCAAACTGCCACATTTTAGTGCCTGGAAAATTGGGAGGGGGGATTTTAGAGAGAGGTGAAAGTTTAGTCATAACAACATTCTTCTTCTGAGTCAAGGCCATGCCATCTGCACCTGGGATAGGAGTGGTTGAAGGAATGTCTCCAGCTGGGATGACTGGTGATTGGACCATGTGATGGACTGATGGGTGCAAAGGATATGCTTGGATTCAGATTTGGGTTTTCCCAGATGTGCCAACATGACTTCTCTAAATAAATACTTACTTGGATGAACTTAGTCTCTGAGTGCTGAATGGATATGGGGAAGTTTCTTTGGAATGCTGACAAAGTCATTAATGGAGATTTCCTTCCTGCTTGAGTGCTATGGCTCTTGCGGATCCAATCCAATAATGCTAATTTTATACTTTATTGCTGCAGATTTAGGGAGACAGAAGGACTAGGCTATTAAAAAAAAAAATTGTGATTGAAAATCTGGTTTCAGTTTCTATCCATATTGTCTTGGAAATTAATAAAATATTAATGTATAATATACAGTTCTTAAAGTCAATTTTGGTTATAACATGATTTATACTTAATTGTAAACTTGCTTCCCACCACTATTCAAGAAACTGAGTAAATGTACATTTTTCAGTATACTTGGCATATAATTACATGTTTCACAATTTTATTTGTTAGAGACCTTGTTGCATTTCATTTATAATATGCTCCCATGTGCTGGAGCTCAGCTGCTCTCTAGATCCAAATCATATGCCAATTATTTTTGCCTATGGAGCTACCTAGGCAATATTTGAAGTGTCTTAACATTTGTACAGTTTATTAATTATATTTCTAATGAGGTAGTTCATTTATATTTTAATTAACATATACATTTCTAGAATACAAAGTAAGGTTTTGTTCTGATTATTTACCAAGGATAGCTTGCATAGCTATTTAGCCATGGATTGAAATATTTCACAGGATTTTATCGTTAATGAAGTAATTGTACAGAATGATAAATAGAAACAAACTAATAAAATAACAGGGTTCAATCTATGTTCTCTATAATCAGCTTTCTTAGAATCCTTCTGCTGCTATAAACACAACGCAACTTGTTAATGTCATTCATTTGCAGAAAAGGTCATTCCATCAGCAATCATTAACTATCTCCTTTACCCAAGTCATTGTTCTTAAAAAATTCTCTTTTTTTCAACGAAGCTTGTGCTTCCTTGATCCTGTGCAGCATAAGTTTATGCAATAATGAATGTATTAATTCTTAGTTCTACAAGATATTTAGGTAATCCCAGTTCTGAAACAGAAGATTTATTCTATCAACAAGTTTCAATCCCCCACCCTCTCAGATTGCTTCAAATGTGCCTGAATTAGCTTCATTTGCTGTCAGTTTTAACTAAGCATAAATCTGATTGATTAAACGGCATTGGGTCAATATCATTTGTTTTGCCAAATGACTACCAATTAGCAGTTATGTATCAAACTGAGATTTACTGTTGCACAGCTTCAACTGCCCATCATAGTCTCACAAACTGTATATAGTTTCACAAATTGGCTAGATTATAGCATAACACCATTCCGTTTTCTACCTAATCTCTCATGAATTCTATTAGACCAGATGACTGAATATATAAAAATGATGCAGTAATTACAATGATGGAAATACCATCAAACTAATAAAAGATTGGAGTAATAACATATTTGAATGCTGCTACAGGTAAGATATCTTTTTTTGGGGGGGGAATATGTTTCTCCACCATTTCCTGAACATTAACCTTAAAAAATCAAAATACAAGAGGATTTAATGCAATCTCACTGAATACCTCTCATCGCAATATTATGGGAAAAAAATACAAAGCTATCACTTTGCCTCACTGAATAGCTGTCCATATATAAATTACCTAATTTCAGAATCACAGCACAGTGGAAAACAGGCAAGAACCCCACTCTTCTTCATATGACATTAAGCCCATCATTTATTTAACTCCATGCCTGATTTCAAAAGAACGCTTAAATATATTTCAATATTGCCAAATGTCAAACTCAATCTTGGCCAGTAATGGGAGAGTAGAATAGACATTACCATTTCCAAAATGCCATTTTTCTAGGCTACCAATTTTCAGTCTCATTTTAAAAGGATTTTTATTGCTTTGGCTATGTTCAGAATTCTTTTGAATAACAACAACAGAAACAATGTTACCTCTGAATGTAAACAAGAGGCATTTCTTTCTAGATGAAAGTAATTTACGGGTGGGGGGATTTTTGATATCAAAAAGTAAGAAATTTTACAGCTATATTGCAATTGTATTGTAATAAAGTATCCAGAAATGTTCCATTATATGATAAAAATGCTGGCGATCAGGATCAAATGTTATGATTTGGGGAGTGCTGGGTGCCATTACAGAAGTATAGTAACCTATTCTACTATTGCATTTGAAATACACGTCTTGCCGTTTTTAGACTACAAAGACATTATAGGCGGTACATATGCTCTTTACACAGAGAAGGTCCTTGTCTTCTTGCCCAGAGGAAACACAAGAATCAGGAATTAATTGAATCATTACCATTTCATTAAGATTGATACAAGTTAATGAAGAAACAGGATAAAATCCGAAAGAGAATAATAGTACTGGTAGCAGAGACTTAAGTAAGGAAAGTCTGGTAATGTGAATTTTTTAAAAAACATATTTTTAGAAGATATTAGAAGGTGGATAAAGTGTAAAAAAGATAGAGGCAGATGGTGAATCAGCAACAGAAGATCATTTGGGAAAGTTTTTTTTCTTTCCAGACTCGACATTGCACTTAGTGCTAATCTCTTGTCATGACACATAGGCAAGGCAAAACAATTTCATTGGACATGTATTAAGAAATTGTTGAGATATCTAAAGCACACTAAGAGTATGAGTCTTTTGTTAGAACCTACACATACTGATTATGCTGAGTTATGCTGTTATGCAGATTCTGATTGGGCAAGTGATAAGAAGTCACATAAGAGTACTTCAGGATATATGATGTTCCTAAATGGTTGTCCTGTTTATTGGCAAGTGCGTAAACAGAATTTTGTTTCTTGTTCATCTATTGAAGCTGAATATGCTTGTATTTCAGATGCATGAAATTCTCTCACATGATTTGATGCTTTAATCACAGATATCTGGACACACCCGATCTGGCCAATCACCATGATGGGAGACAACGAATCAGTAGTTTACATTTCTGAAACATGTTTCACAGGTTCTAGGTCGAAGCACATCAACATTCATTATAAAAACATAAAACAATATGTAAAACAAGGTTTTGTTAAATTGCAGTATGTGCCTATATGTGATCAGATTGCTGATATGTTCAACAAACCACTTCCTGCTGCTCAGCACGAGTATCTGCGTAAGATGTGTCTTATCTGATTTTCGCTTACCTGGGAAAGAAGGGGTTGTCACTGCATTTTTTTTTTAGTTTGCCAGGGAAGCTTAAATATTCTGTCTGCCAGCTGCATAACTTTGTGACCATAGTAATTGCCACATGAGGTGGCCAATGTTTTGGTTTTGTATAATTCTGTATGAATCTGTATGCATGTCTAAAAAAATAGTTAGTTTCCACTTCCTGTGAAACTGTCTAGAGTTTTCTCCTTCTCTGTACCAGTAAGATGTAGTTAGCTAGATTTTTATACTATGTTTCATTTGTTTAGAATAAAATGTTTTTTATTAGAATGTACCTCAGGTTTCTTTTATTGAACAGTATACAGCAGGGAAAATCCAAGTGCCATCGCCTCTAATAACCTCTGACAAGCTCATGGAGATATACGAAGCTCAAGTTTTGATTTATGCTCTGAGGAACAGATGCCAGAAGGGGCAGAGGCAGAGGCAGAAGACAGGGTCGCCATGGTCCCAGGCATGATTCACAAGCTCCATTCATCACATTGGCTATAACCAATGATCCAGATGCTCAACCAGAGCACAACAGATGCTGCCTCTGAACTTTGGACAGTGGGGCCACATTGCATGTTACCTACAGAAAAGAGCTTTTTACAAAGATGCATGAACCTGAATCTGAATTCCGTGAACTATATTCATATTCAAATCACCCTGTTCAGGTTACAGGAAAAGGACCTGTTTACATTGAAGATGTATGTAAAAGCCACTGACCATTTCTCAAGGACAGGAGAGTACATCATCATTCTACACCCATTTCCTGTCCAGGAGGAAGACCATTTTTGGTCATCTTTTTCTACAATTACAAGTAGCATGTTAAATTTCTATTTACCAATAAAGAAATAAATTAACAAAGTAGTTTGTTGCAAAAGCGACTGCCTGTGAAGGCTTCTGGGTTAGGGCTAAATGCAATGCATCCTAAATGTCTATGGAGATTCTCAGTCATCCAGGTCATGGTTGACCAGGTTGCCCTGATAGGGGGGAAAAAAAAAACATTACAAGGAGTGTTTTTTACTTCTGCCAGCTCAAATGGATCTGTCTAGTTTACGGGTGTGCTTCATTTCATTATGGGCAAACACTTCCATTCAAATTTATTTATATATTCACAGATGCAAGAGTAGGAAGGTAGACCTGGTGTTTTTTTGTGTTTGTTTTTTTTTTGCAAGTTTGCTGATGAAAGAGTAGAGCAGTGAAATAATGGATTTATCCTTTGGATTTTCTGTTTGTCTTGTTTTGTTCTATTTTGTTTTGTTTTAACCAGGTACATATGAATATTTTTCTATCTCTGCTCCAGGACAGTTATTGTTGTGGCCCCGAGCCTGCAGGTAGCCTTACCTTCTGACATGGGCTCTGAGGATGACGAAGAGGAACCAGAAGTAGAGACAGACAATATGCCAGTGGGGTCTTTCTCCCTGGCAGGGCCTCCCCCCGGCATGCCAGCAAGAGCCGACTGTTGCCAGCATGCCTCTGGATCCCAGCCAAGCTGAGGAAGAGCCAGAACAACACGCAGAGACTGGCAATAATGGGGAAGAGCTCTTGCTGGATGCTAGAGAGAGGCAGAAGGCCCAGCGTCAGCTGCAATTACCATCACGCTCACAGAGGTGGGGCCGGGAGACGTGAGGTGATTGATTGGGCCACACCCTGCAGAGTATAAGGAAGGTGTGGTTGCATCAGAACTCTTGCGGTAGACAATGTTCTCTCTATCAAGAGATAGATGCTTCTACTCTGCACTGGAATTCCTGTCTTTGTTGAACTTCCCTGTCAGCCTTTTGGCCATCTCCCCTAGTTCTTATCTTCTGGGACTTCTGCCAGCTCATCCCAGCTTGATAAATAGCCTTTACAAACTGCTGCTTAAAGGGCCAGCTCTGTGAGTTAAATATACTGCTTTGTGCTGGGTTTTTGGGTTCTGCTGATTGGAGTGGGGGCTAGAACAGTTATAAAATAAATGTCCACCAATCAGGCCATGCTAAATGCAGTCAGGAGAGACCATAATCTTAGCCAAAGCAAAGGAGGGATATCTGAAGTGACCTTCATTTCTAATCATTTTACACAGGAAACTTGTTAACTATTATTAACAAGTATTGAAACTTTTCACATAGTAACATCCTTTAGGAAGGATGCATAGAAGTTCGCCCACACAGGTCCTGTAATAGCTACCTCTTATGTACTTATTTCCCTTTCTGCCTTCCTGATGAGACCATGTGATATCCTGACTGCCCACTCACTAAAACCCAATAAAAAGGGATTCCATGTAACTATGGTTGTTCTTCTGTTGGTTCTGCTGCTGCTTCTATTGTTACTGCATGCTTTTCTTATTGTATATCTCACTGATGAATAATAAAGGACAATGCTTTGGATGACATCACTGGTGTCCTGATCTTTCATGGCATGATGCCACCCTCATCAATATGAGAAAACTTCAGCAGCTTAAGGCTTCAATATAGAAGAGGTTTTTACTTGACTGGAAGGAGCAGAAGGCAGCTATAAGAATTTTATACAGCAATTCAAGGATGCAAAATTTCTCATAAAATTTTCTATTGCGACCCACCCGTAAAGAAATCCAGCAACTGCAAACATGTAAACCTTATTTATAGTAGAGGCAAGAACTCCCTTTTCCACCTTTCCCTCCTTCCTGTATGATACAACAAGGTGTGGACATAACAATTTGAGGCAGGAGGAACATGAGCACTTGTTCTAGTTTTAGACTGTTTGCCTCTGACTTTAACTGATATGGGTTTTGCAGTTTTAAAGCATATTAAATATCTACCTTACAAACTTCAGATGCAAGAATTGAACAAAATATACCTTTTCCCTATTCATTAGAAATTTCAGAGGTTGCCTTTCAGCTTCAGCACATTGGAATTGCAATAGGGTGGAGGAGATATTGGTGTACATGTTTTGGGATTTTTCCTTGGCTGTGTTGTTTGAACTTCATATTTTTTTAATATAGTATTAGGGAGAGAAATAAGAATCAAACATAGTAATGTCATACTCATAATAATACTAAATTTAAATTCTGTAGAGTTTTGTCCTTGTTTAAAGACTGGAGCAAATATGACTGTATGTACCAGCTCATCTGAAAATAGTCCATGTACGCCATGCTTTGCAATATAACAGGAAGCATACAATTATCAATTTATGTTTATTTCTGGATTTACTCTGCACTGTGTATAGCCAAGTATTATTTTGTTTTTATGGAAAGAATGTGTAATATCAGTTTTAGAATCCTGGTTTGAATATACATGCTCATTTTCTACCTGTGAATTGATTTTCTATTGACATATTGAAAAGACCAACCAAGATTCTATGTGATCCAAGTTTGATCTACTGTTTGTGAGTTTGCATAAACAATATGAATATTATTCCTGCTTTTTCTCTCAACTTTGATTTTCTACTCTTTTGTTCTATATTTTTGTATCCATTTTACCTGCCTTTTGTACATAAAGCAAATTTGTGTGGATGGACATGCTTTAATTTGGACATAGGAGTTGAAACTGTAATGGAATGCCACTTAGGCAGGCGATCAAAGTAGTAATGTCAGAATTTGGAAATAAAATGATGGAAAATCTATTCAATCTGGGTATAATTTTATTGAAGGATTTTTATATCAAACTCACTCATATATCATACTGCATACTGCTCAACCCATTTTTCTGCCTCTATTTCTACACCGTTTTTCATTATTTCATACCTATTTTTATTACAATTGTTTTAAGTGACTGCAATTTATTTCAACATAATGGCTTTTCAATTCTTACCAAAAGCAGGGCTTGAAAACTTAGAATCTGTTGTGCAACATTTTCTCTTGCCTTTTATTAAATTTACTAGAAGAATGGCATTTGCAAGTGTGAAGTTCCATTCCCTCCCCCTTCTCAAAGCTATTTACTTCTCTCAACCAGTATCCATGTGTAGCATTGATCTTTATTATTAAAGCTACATGCCTGTACACCTACATAATTGGGTTTGGAATGAATAGATCAAAAACAGTAACAACAATAACACGTAGAAACAGCAGAATGACCAATAATTCAGGAGCTAAAAGAGTTTCCGCATGAATGTTGCCAAAGGAAATTTCCACACAGTGCCATTTACATTCTAAGCTTCACAAAGCAATTTCTATTAACCCAAACATGACTCCAGATGCACAAAGGATTTAAGAGGAGTTTGGCAGATGATTTCAGCTCTAGGTTTAGTGTTAGGCAGTGCTGGATTGCTCAGTTAGCAATAGGGATATGGTCTTGTGAATATTATTTGCATTACTACATTAAAGTTATATATTATTGCATGCTGTTAATATGCACCTAAGATGGCCGCTGTTGTTTTTGGGCCACACCATACTCACTGTGTGGAGACAAAGAGTCTGAAACTGGCAGGTGCAAAGCCAACCGCCTCAGTCACGAGGTGTTATTGTAATATGTCAATCAAAATTAACTCATGGGCTATAAAAGGCCCTACATCTGCCCTAGAGAGCACTTGCTAAAATATCAACATGTAATATGAACATCTCCTGCTGCTTGTGTAAACTCTGCAACTACTTTCAGTTTCCATTCTGTAAGCCTGGCCACCTCATGGTCTCTGTAAATATTTTGTATAATAAACAGACTTCAGTTATCTCAAGACTGGCTGACTTCTTGGAAAGGGATGGGTGGCTACCCTCATCCCTAGGCTCATCTTGATGCATAGGTGATTACAAGTTGTTAAAGGTGTTGTGAACATCTCACAATACCAAAAATAGTAACAGGTCTTCTCTAAATTAAAATGCTCATTCACTGGAGTCCAAGCAAGCAACAATCCCAAACAGTCATTCAAGTTACTATAAACAAAAGGAAAACAATGAATTTAATTATTTGGTCCCTTCTCTTCACTAGGCCCATTTCTTTCCTTCTCTCTTTCTCACACCAAATCTTACCATTGTACCTTTCTATTGACTAAAGATTGTGTGCCCCTGTTAATATTCTTGCATCGCAGACTTTGATTTGCTGCTATTAACAATTAAATTGCGCATGATCACAGGTTGCTGGATCAAGATGGAGCCCGAAGCCAGGATGCCGAGACAATCTTGAATAACCATGAAGTAGCTTTGTTTACAATTATCTACAGAGGCCACGAGGTAGCTGTTCATACAAAAGTGAAACTGAAAGTAGTATAGGCAGAGAAGATGCGAGGAAAATTAGGCATGGTTGCGTTCCATATTTCTAGTGTATCCAGTAACTATGACTGACATATCACATGAGTGTCTCGTGACTGTCAGGAGTCTGTCTAGCACCTGCCTAGCACCAGACTCCCTGTCTCCAATTTGTTAGTGTGGTGTGGCCTAAAACCTTGTTGGCCATTTTAACTGCATTCTGTAACATACAGACATTATTGTTTAATATGGGAATGCATAAAATCTAACAGCCCCTTAGGTAGAAAATAAACAATTGTGCTAAATAATTTTTCTTCTTCTCTTTTATGACTGTTGACTTGAATCGGTTTTATAACTTTTTGACCATTCTCTCAGAAAAAAGAAATGGCAAACCAGTTCCAAATGGTTTCCATGGAAACCAAGGATATCTGAGTACATGTTGATATAATCACTAGGAGCTGAGTTTATCTTGAGTTAATTTTATCTATTTCAAGAGGTAACCTTTTGCCTTATGCTGATAGCTTTCCTGCTGTAAAATCTTCTGAAGATTTTCCCCATAAGTAAGTGTGTGTGTGTGTGTGTGTGTGTGTGTGTGTGTGTAGGGGGGGAATCTGCAGGATCCTAATGTGAAATTAAAATTAGGATTATGCAATACTTTGAAGGATTCTTTCAGTTTGACAAAGCTCTGTGGAAAGGACTCCTGAAAGAATTATTTCATAAACACCCTATGTTCCACACTTCAAAAGTAAGGCAAAATCATTTGGTTGCTTTGCTTTGCCATTATTGTGAGGCTTTTTCCAGCATTTCTGATAGCCAGAAGAGACTTTAGTTCATACTCAAAAGTCAAGCACAGATGAATCTTCAGAAGGTGAAGCATCTCATTTGACATTGATTCTCAGCACAGAGAATCACATTGTCTTTGCAATGAAAAATGCCTCCTTGAGGTGCTGTCAACACAAGTCTAGTAAAAGTGTTTATCAATTTTTAAAAAAATACATAAAATGACCCAAATGTCCAATAGCACAAAAAGTTCAAGAGCTTTTATAACCGGTGAATTTTATATGTAGTGTTTGAATGTGTATGAAACCAGTGCAAGACCAGACATTGCCTGCAATACATGATCCTTAGAGCAGGCTGTACTGCTGTAAGCACCCAGAAAATTTTTCCTTTAAGAAACTTAGTTGTAGTTCCTACTCAGATTCATTAGTGTTATTTAATTTGGATCCAATAGAATCATATGAAATAATGTATTTTGAACCAGTAGTAATTTATTCTGTGCTTAGGGATACAATTTCATAACTTGTTGGTAAGCTTTGCTTTAGGTCTAGTACTCTGGGGAAAATCCATCTCTTTAAATCAACCTCTTGATGTTCATTGCAGTCTTCATCCAACCTAAACTAAATCCAACTTTATGTTTTTATAATTGTTTTCATTTAGTTTTTGTATATTAATGT
>JANHFR010001176.1:226843-242419 GCA_032468015.1 Mimophis mahfalensis | reverse complement strand
TTTGTAAGTCGAAAAATTTGTAAGCATGCGGCCACTTTTTCCATTTGTAAGTCGAAAAATTTGTATGTCGAGTAGTTCATAAGTAGAGGGACCACTGTACTGCACTCTAACCCCTGTGCCAGCACAATTCATATGCTGTTACCTTCCCACCAAAGTGATACCTATTTATCTACTTGCATTTGCATGCTTTCAAACTGCTAGTTTGTCAGGAGCTGGGACAAAAACAGGAGTTCACCCCATCACATGATACTTGGGTCTCAAACTGCCAGGCTTCCAGTTGACAAGCCCAGAGTCTTAACCATTAGGCTACTGCATACCCCTTCTCATTATAAAAAGTACTCAAGACATGTAAGAATTACATGCAACAATTCAAGAAACATATAAATAGTTAAAATTACAACTAACTGAAACCTCTGTCGAATTGGGTGCTTGATGTTATTCACCTAAAATTTTAGTAGGATTGTTAAAAATAAAAGCCATATAATTTGAATGAGATTGTGTGTGTTTTCCATTCCTTTTAACTGGATTCATTATTAGTGATTGCCTTGCAATTGTATAATGCCAGAGTTCCTTCCTTGAGATCATGGAGTGCCTTGATTTTAAAAGGTGGAAGAAATGTAATTATGCAAATATTATTATCTCAACATTTTAATATTATACAGTTTTGGAAAATATCAAAGCAGTAAAAGAAGTTTCTTCCTATTATGTTCTACTATAGTTTTCACTACCATCTGAACATTGCTTCTTGAAGGTAAGTCTTACTGATTTAATCTACAATAATTTCTACAGGAAACCAGTTTCAAAGAACAGTGTTTAAAACTGTACTGGAATGCAACTATCAAAATAATCACACAAACACACACACTCACCATTATTCTTTTGTGTGGCATAGAGCAGTATGAATCCTGGTCACCACTAGATGTTTCAATAGTTGTAATCTTGAAATATTGATCCAAGTGACACTGGGAAATAGTCTATATCTTAATGTTCATCAAGTGTGCTAAGCACACCATCTCTAATGCATTATCAGCCTATTTTGCCTATGTGGAGATTTCTTAATCCTAGTATAACTTTCATGTTGAACAAACAATGATTAAAGGAAAATCTGAAAGAGAAGGTCATTTTATTTTTGAAGTCAGGCTGCTCTTTTAATTACCAGAGAAAATGCAGGAAAAAAAGCATAATTGCCTGACTTAATGATAACCGTGTTGGTCTGAGATACGAACCATCAGAAATAGCCATCCTATAAACTAATTAATTATAAAAATAAAATAGTAACAGGATTTTTAAACTTTTTAATTAATTATTGGGGGTTGTTTTTGACATACAGAAGACTGTATATAATCCTATATAACTGCTTCTTCAAATCAATTGCAGCCAGAACTCTGGAATGAACATTATTTATTTATTATATTATCCCCTGAATACAATTACTTCAAAATAAACAAGAATGCCAAAACAGAACATCTCTTATTAATAGCTAATGACTCACAGTTGAAATATCCTTGTGTATCGTAAGATACACAATCTACTCTTAAATATAAAAACAGATGTTGAAGTTGTGTCATGGTCCATTCATCCTGGAGATAGTTAATTAGCTATTATAAGGTTGTAAATCTAGCAGGCAACAGCATACAGTAAGAACACAATTCCTATCTTTATATAAAGTTCATAAAATGAGGTTCATGAATTCATGATCAGAGCTGAGTTTTTATGATAAGTGATGGAGCAGAGTTTAATACAGAAGACAAGGGATTTCAGCAGGTGGCAACATCTCTTGACCTTTCTGGCTCAGAAGCCAAGTCCTTGGATGAGATTTCTGAATCTCTGGCTGTAACAGAAATATAATTATTGATTAGCAATTGCTACAGCCTCCATCAATCCTCAAAAATTCTGGTAGCATGCTGTATAAAAACCAAATCATGAAGTAAAAATATGAAACTCAAAAATAAATTATGTAAAATGTGTCAGCACTCAATCATTCCCTTAGCCAAAAGCATGCTGAAGTAAATATTTCAGATGTTACCAGAATCTTAGCTGAATAGGGGGTATGTACACTCTGAGGGGGGAAGTGTTTCAAATGGCAATGGCTACAATGAATAAGGCCTGGCATTTAATCCATTCCCATGTCTCTCAAGGAATAGACTATGCTTAACAGCCCTCTCTAGATGGACCACAGATTCAGCTTTGGCAAATCATTACCTGATATAACCTTGAGTTGTGCCATAAGGGGCTTTAAAAGTAAGAATTTGCATGTTGAATTGGCCCAAAAGCTTGCTTTAGAATTACTAGGTTGGAATGGACCTTGGAAATATACTAGCCAACCCCCTGCTCAGAGCAAAAACTCTCAGACCAAACCCGACAATTGGCTATTCAACTTTTGATCCAAATTTTTCAGGGATATGGCACCCATGATCCAGGAGATAGGCTTGCCATTCTTTAATTCAGGACTGGTGTTCTTTGAGACTGGTAAATAATAATAAAAACATCCTGAATGAAGGAAACAGCAAAACATTTCCCTGTTACTTCCAAAAAACTATGTGACAATGTTCTTCAAGTAACCAGGAATGGAGCATGAATGGAGCATTTCCTTTACTTCACATGATCCTAGGTTAGATCTGACAAGCAGAGTTGCAGCAAGACCAAAAAGTACTCAGGTGGAACTATATATACAGGAAACTCTCAGCTGTTACTGACCACAGTTGACACTGATCAAATCAGATTTCCCACACTAGGATTCAATTTATTAACAACAAACACCTTTTGCCCAAGGTATGTAACAGAAATAGTATTTTGTATGCAGCTGTAGCCTTGGTGCCACCCAAAGGCCATTGTTGTTGGGCAGATGTAATGAATTTAAGAGAATTAATATTGTAGCAGTGACTGCACCATGAAAAAAGATAAGTGGATGTCAGACTGGTGAAAATAGTGTTCTGCCTCCTTTTCATCTGTTGCAGAATCACATGCATGTCCAAAAGGAATATTATACTATAGTAGAACAAGAAATGGATTTTGCTCAACAGAAATATAAACTCACTCTATTACCAAAACTACAACATTGGATATAATGGAGCATTTTCAATTTCGGAGTTCTGTTTTTATAAAGTTCTGGCTAAGTATATGCATGAAACTTAAGACAGCATGGTGAGATCCATATAATCCTTATTCGTGTAAATTTAGCTATTTACTCTAATTTCTGAAATCTAGGATATTGATTATTCATACTTTGATTATTTCTTGTAAAACTTAAATGCAATGTAAGCATTTTAAAAGACAAATAGAGGATGAGTAAGAAATTGTATAAGTGGCAAAAGAAATGAGCAAGAATGAGGTCAAAAAGTTGCAAATAAAGGAGCTCTCTAGAGAAATGGGGTCAACTGGAAAGCTGAAAACCAGAATGTTAGGAAGACCCTAAGGCTATCAACACAGAGATAAGAAATACATCAAGGTCCCTAAAAGAATGGCTTATTAACTTTAAACTAAAGAATTTGCTGAGGGCTACAAAAAGACATGATGCTAAGTTACAACTGGACAAGTCTCAGAAAGAGTTAAGCAGGTCAATATCAGCAAAGATTTTTTAGGCTGCAGATGTATTACAAAGCTCTTACTTTTGAAGACAACCACCACTTTCTATGTGAAGACCTCCTCTGTTGTATGTGTGACTGTGGTGTGGTATCAATTATTTCTTTAAAAAAGCAGGATGCATTGACCCAAAGGTGCTTTTTCAAGAGGTAGCTGGACTTCGTTGTTTTTTTTGTTTTTTGAAGACATTTCTCATCCAAGAAGCTTCTTCAGCTCTGGAAGGATTTATATTCTTTGCAGAAAGCTGGTCATATGCATGTTTTAGAGTCGTTGAGGGCACTTAGCTGTTTATCTGTGTCCTCAGGGTCACCCTGAGTAGTGCAAATGGATGTGGGACCTTCTTGGCACTTCTGAAAGGATTGTGTTGTAGATGAGAGGTAGATGATGTTGTATCCCTCCCACTCTGTTAAGAGAGAGCTGTTCAGTTCTGATATAGATGGCCTCTTTGACTTCTCTTTCAAACCAGTCATCCTCTCCTTCCAAAATGTGGACTTTGTTGTCTTCAAAAGAGTGGCCTTTGTCTTTTAAATGTAGATGGACTGCTGAATCTTGTTCTGATGGGTTTGTTTTCCCATGTGCCATGTGTTTATAAACTGGTTGTTTTATTCATAAATGGATATCACAACATAGAACAAACTCATCAGGACAGGATTCAATTGGCTCATGAAAATGCACCTTTGGGACAACCATGACCTGGATGACTGAGAATCTCCATAGACATTTAGGATGCATTGCATTTAGGTATTGGTCTCATTAGGAATGAGACCAATACTACAGAGATTCTCAGTCATCCAGGTCATGGTTGTCCCAAAGGTGCATTTTGGATGGTCCAATATACAGGTCTACCAGTCATACAAACAGCAATCCTACACTCCTGATCATGATGGTGTCAAAGTAATGAAAGGTAGTTTTTGACACCACACCACAATCTCTGCCCCTACATATTGTGATGTATTATGCAAGTATGCAAGGGCTTTGTTTGTATTGCAAAGTTCTAGTTCCTATTTTTATCACTCCCCTCCTCACCCCAAAGACTCGTTTTGTCAAACCCAAAGAGTCAAAATAGTTGTATGTTGGGGAAAAGTAATGTCAAATAAACAGAATTGTGCCTTATACACAATGGTAACCAAACAAAAAAAAAATGTATTTATATCATCTGACTTTGTAGAATCAAAGCCTTTTGAAGTCTTTGTTTCTGCCCAGAGAGCATGAAACTTAATACTTTACTAGACTATTTTTCTCTTGATCAGCTTTCAACTTACTTTTCTATCTGTTCTAACGTGGCATCTAAAGAAGTAGCTTACACAAAGTATATAGTAGGGCATTATTCCTATTGTGTTTCAGGGCGTCCTATTTTTCCTCACCAATGCTATACATTTCAATATTTTTGACAGAGAGACAACATAAACCAGAACCTGAAAAAAATAGAACAAATGAACAGGTAATAATGTAACAACCAACAAAGGAAAGGAGACAAAAAGAGATCACTATTTTCTATTGTCATGCTTATGGGCCTCTTTTCTTGACTGTCATGGAGAAAGGGCTTAGGAAGACAATACGGAGTTGGTAGAGCAATTAACACAAAAATTGTCTGAGGAAAATTAAAAAGACAAAGAAAGAAATCCAAATAGAGATAACTACAATTTCAAGATCTAATCACAAATATGTATTCCAGATTGTAACCACTCCTGATGGTAACCCACAACACCAAGTACATTTGTCAAACCCAAATGTCTTCTCAATTCAGAAGAATGTACCTGAATCTTTGCCCCTCTATCATGCTTGGACCTGATTTTGCACAGTACCTTAAGCCATGATGAAGTTCTTTTTTGCTTAGCTTGCCACATAGAAAGAAGCAATTGGGGTTGGAGCAGAGACTTTGTAGTCAAGTTGTCTATGGAGATTCTCAGTCATTCAGGCCATGGTTGGCCCAACGGTGCTTTTTTCAAGAGGCAACTGGACTTTCTGGTTTTTCTTTGACGATGTTTTGCTTCTGAAGAAGCTGAAGAAGCTTCTTGGTTGAGAAGCTAAACATCTTCAAAGAAAAACCAGAAAGTCCAGTTGCCACTTCACAAAAGCACCTTTGGGACGAGCTGATGAGTTATTGGTGAGAAAATGAACTCTGGGCTCTCTAAAGTTATAGAGAAGCTACTGAAGTTGATTCTTCTCTTCTGCATTCAGGGACTGGAGCTGAGAATAAAAACAGAATTTTGGGCACCTGAGCAGTCAAAATAACACTCAAAACTGAAATGCTAAGGAGGTAAGCATTTCTGGTAATATCAATTTGAGGCTTCTTTTCCTGCTGTCTCAATAAGCTTTCCAGCCTCAGCTGTGGGAATATAACTCTCTCCTTACCCCTATAGTCTCTGCCACCCTTTCTGTGCTCTTGAGGAAGACTTTCCAGATGGAGAAACAGCTCTCCTCTCTCCCTGGACAATGTTGAGACAAAACCATACCTCATAGAGGGGTAAAGAAGCATGTGCAGCCTGATAAGGGGAATCCAGCAGTTGCTTTCTCAGTAGGCTTCTCCTTCTGGTTCTCTGGCATCTCCCTGAATCATCTTCTCCAGCCCCCTGACTGGTCCTTTGTCAGAGCATTTGAGTCTGTAAACACTCATATTCACCTGCTGTGGTTTATTCAAAAAGAAGCTCTTGTTTCTCCTGCATTTCAGTGGCTTTTACAATAAAAGCATTATTGAAGATACTATGGATCATAGCAATGGATTTTACTCCAAAACCACAAGTACAACTTTCTGCAAAATAACTACTAAAGATACCGGGAAGAGCTATAAGTTACTCCATGCCACCCAATTAGTCCTCAGGATGTGCCATTCTTTTATTTTATTCAGATGAACAAAGTTTAAATGTTTCATTTTTGATCAGTCTGCATGGATGAATCAGTTTGTACTTGACTTCTTTTCTTTCCTGTTGCAAGCTACAATGCTTAAAAGTCCTGCTGGGTGTGAAAAGCACAGAGGGGAAATGCGCTAAGCTCACCACTGCTCTTTACAACTTTCGTTGGCAGGATTTCAATAACATTAGACCCACCCCAAATATTATGTATACCTAGGCACACATGGAGAAACGGATGGAATACAACGTTGCTAATGTACCATACAAAATTCTTTTGAGATTTCCTTTCGTACATTTTCAGCAGCAAGTAACCTAGGCTATGTGGAGTCTTTTGTAAAATGCAGTCCAAATTATCAGTAGTGAAAAAGCAATTTCCACATAACCAGTGGGGGGACAATAGATTCACTCACCTTGGCAACACCATGGCAGTCATTCAATTTGAACTTGAATGCAAATGCCTTCAAGAACTGCAGAATATATTGTTGCAGTTTGATTGCCTGATGGATCATTCCAGATGCCCCTAAGCAATCAAGATGCTGAAGCAGATGTTGAACTTAATAACTGTTTATTAAATAAAGTATATACAAAACAATAAAAGGCTTTCTGTTGTTCTTTCAGGTGGATGCAGACATGCAGGGGGCATGTCTGCTCAGGATCAGGACATGGTACCACAAGGAGAGATAGTACCAAGAGACTATGATGGGAAGGAGGAGGGGGTATTTATACAGGTGAGTGAAACTCTTCCTCTTCCTGTAGGTGGTAAGGTGGAAGTTTTTTTGGGTTTTTTTGTTTTTTGTTTATCCCATTTTTTATCCCCAGCTGGATTCATGGGGAAAACTTTTTGACACAGACTGGTATTTTGCACAATAGAAACAGAGACAAGATGGTGGTGAATCGCAACGAGGATCACAGAGTCTAGTGAGGCATTGAGAAGAGGAAGAATAAGCATTTGGACATGTTAGCAACAAGGTGAAATCTGAGAAAGAAAGGGCCCAGCAGAGGAAGACAAGAGCGATAAGAAGGTACTAACAAGATGATGTCTAGAGCTACCTTATTTATTTATTTATTTATTTATTTATTTATTTATTTATTTATTTATTTATTTTTGTTCATTGTTCCTTTTCTTATTTGGAATTCTAGATTGGCCTAAAGATATAGTTAGAGATCTTAAGATTTAAATTATATTTGAGGTAGAATTGGATTATCTAATCCAGCTCCAGTAGGAGAAATGTGATAGGTGGATTTACAGAACTCCCCCTTCTTCTTTACATTTCCCTTTTTCCCTTGTGGATGCAAATCGGGCAAAGAACACTGGGAATTGTAGGCTGCAGCATTCCCTGCCTAGGCCAAAGGCATTTCACTGGCAAGCTCTACTAAGCACGTGCAGACAAAAACTCTCCAGCCAATAAAGGCAAGGCATGCAAATCGGGCAAAGAACGCTGGGAATTGTAGGAAGAATGGTCTCCTTAGGGCAACAGGGTTTGGCACTGGGTCCTCCACAAGTTTCCTACCTACAACTGGATTTGGGGGAGGTGAGCATGGGTGCTTGGAGGATGAGGATGCTAGGGAGCACACTCTTTTGCTATGGAGTATCCTCTTCTGCCTCCAGACTGATTCCCAGGGCGGAGGAGACAGTGAGACAAGTTAGCCAGGCCCCACTACTCCCTGGGTCATCAGCTAGTTCTTGTATATTTTCCAATTCCACAATTCTATGATTCTAGATTAAAAGACTAGACCAAACTTCCTCAAAGTTGGCAACAATGGAACAGAAAGTGAACTCAGTAGTAAAAAACTGAACACAATTGAAAATATATATGATGAATAAAACCACTCCTATGTCTACAAAATACAAGTACTCCTCATTTAGTGCCTGCAATTGGGACTGGTTAAGCGATCGTTAAATGAAAACCACGTGACTACAACTGTGCTTATGATTTTCTTTCAGCATTCCTTTGCTTTGAAGCATCAGAAGGATTCAATTCCAATAGATGGGTGAACCCAAATGGCAAGGAAGGTTTTTGGAACTTGACTCATGATGAAGTCAGATAAAAGGCAAATCCTATAAACCCTTTCCCCCCACTCCTTCCAAGCACACTTTGCAACAGGCACCTCAATGCTGAGATAACTAGCAAGAACTTAATTGATGTTTGTGTTTACATTCATTGGAAAGAATTATAAAATAGTAAGCAGGCACATAATGGGGAATATACATAAAAATGAATGCAGTGGCGCCAGTTTATTTGCCTAGCCTGCTCGAGTCTGAGTCACTAATCACTTAGGAAGCAAAGAAAAGCCTTTAGTGTGAAAGTGATTAAAGTCTTATCAGTTATAGGCAGCAGCTGCCAATTGACTAAGTAAGGCAGGGGCATCAAACTCAATTTCATTGAGGGCCACATCAGGGCTGTAGTTGACCTCGGGTGTAGGACTGGGTGGGCATGGCCAGCTTGATGCCACTCCCCAAACTGCTGGCATGTTTCCTCTTCACATTGGATAGACTGGGCTGAAGCCACGTTGGCCTGATCTTTCCTCTTTGCACTAGGTAGACCAGGATGGTCCTGCAGCCCAGATCCAAGTGGTGGGCCTTGAGTTTGACACTTCTGAAGTAAGGTCACTGAGTTGAGCTTGTTAATTTACGGTTAGCAATTTTTAGAGAAACAGTGATATATAAGTAATCCTCGATCTACAACTACAATTGACCCCAAAATTTCTATTGCTAGGCAAGACATTTGCTTAGTGAGTTTTCCCCATTTTACTACCTTTCTTTCCACAATTAAGTTAGTAACACAGTTAAGTGAATCTGGCTTCCCATTGATTTAGCTCGTCAGAAGGTTGTGAAAATGGATATGACTCTGGTTCATAAAAATGAACCACTTACTAAGCATCCAAATTTGGGTCATATGACCATAGGAATGTTGCAACAGTCATATGAAAAATGGTTGTGTCACTTTTTTCAGTGCCATTGTAACTTCAAATAGTCACTAAACTAATGGCTGTAAGTCAAAGAACTACCTGTACTACAGAAAAAAGCTGCTCAAGAAAGAGTGATTCTTTAGGCCAGTGGTAGGCAAACTTGACTCTTTTATGACTTGTAGACTTCAATCCCCAGAATTCCTGAGCCAGCATGGAAGAAGAAGAGTTCTGGGAATCCACAAGTCATAAAAGAGCCAAGTTTGCCTACCCCTGCTTTAGGCTATCTCTCCACAATATGGATGTGGTGAAGAAAAAAACCTAAATGATTGTCATGGTGAACATGTGACTTAGAAATACATGCCGATAAGGTTGTAAATTAAGGCATTAGTGATGAAGTTACCGTTTCATCATCACTGTAATTGCAAATAGTCACTGTCTGAAGCAGTCATTGTCTGAGGCAGTCACTAAATGAGGACTAATAGTGTGTAAACATGGCACAATTTCTGTCATAAAAATTAATTTTCTTAACATTAGCCAACTCAGACCATGACACATCATACCATAATATAGTTTATAAATGGACTGTGTATGTTGCTGTGTTTACTGTACCTTTATCAGGAGGTTTTTTAGGAATTGTAAATTTTTTCAGACAATTTTGATCCATCAAAAACAATCCCTTTGTATTTTTCCTTATTACTTCCATCTTTGGTTCCATTTCTGTTTTGTTTTCAACCTAAATTAAGGACAAAAAGCAGAAACTGTATCACATTGTATGCTTAATTGAATTATTTCTAAACACTATGCTTACCGGTAATTGCTTTGCTTTTGAATTGTGTTCCATCTTTCTCAATTGTTTCCGGTTTTAATTCAAACTACAGTAATTCCCATAACTTCAGAAAGAAAAATTGGAAACAGCCAAAACACTTACTTTTGCTTTTTTTGAAATATCACAAATGAAAACCAGGTAGCTATAATTACAGTGGGCATCCATTAAATCATTTTCAAATTCAAAATCAAATTACAATTCTTTAGTATACGGTAATTGTACTTTAAGTTAAGAAGAATAAGATTTCAGCAATACATTTTATTTATTTAATAACTGTACTGAGCTAAAAGATTTATTTGTGAAGGCACTTATATTAACCAGTCACTAGAGGGAGTTAAAGTACGTGCTTATCTATCAGAATATAATACTTTGCATTCTTCTTTCTAATCCTTTTTTTCTCTAGGATCACAGCCTTTTAGGCTACAAATTTGTAGAGAAAGCTTATTTGTTATTACAAGCTTTGAGTATGAAGGAATAATTTGTCAACTCTGAACCATCTTGTGCTGCCTCAAAGTTGCCATGAAGCTTGAGAAGGAAGGGGAGGGAGGAAGTAGATAATCAAGCTTAGTCAAAATAAAAAGTTTTCCTGTGGGAACCAAGGTCATTGTAACAGGTGGCTGGAGAAGGAGGGAAGCCTCCCAGCTGCATTAATTGGACCATGTGATGTGGCACCCATCTGCAATTTTTTTAAAACTGTCACTATGAAACTTCAGGGCTACCATACCTGTTGGAGATAGTTGCTCTGAAGCCTTTTTTAATTAAAGCACTGTACAACTTTATTAATAAGTGCAATAAAAATTAAGTTGAGTAATTTTTATTGCAATGGGGCAGGGAAATGGATGACTGAAATGAAATTGAAAGAGAAGTAGTAGGGGGAAAATAAAACTGGGTGGAATGTGAAAGGGTTAGTGGATCAGGAAAGGGGAAAAACTCTGCTCTTCATGTGTAAAGGGAAACTGTGGTATGATGGGAAAGGGGACAAACCACTTTGAGCTTGCCAGAAGAGCTATGTAATCCCAGGGATATATGTGAGTTAAGAAGGTGACAGCAGAGTGTTCTAGAACAGGGTCTCCAACCCCAGTACTGGTCCATGGCCTGCTAGGAACTGAGCCATGCAAACAGTGGGCAAGTGAGCAAAGCTTCATCTGTATATGCGCAGGATCTAGGTTGTGTGCAAAACTATCCCCCCCTCCCCCAGTCCATGGAAAAATTGCCTTCCACAAAACAGGCCCCTGGTGCCAGAAAGGTTGGGGACCACTGCTCTAGAACATACATGCTACTTGAAAACTACTTTGAAGCTTGCAATCCAAATAGCAACATATTCTTAAAACAAAGTTATTGCCATCATTTCTGTTTCACTGAGTTAGAACTCCAGAAAAATGGGGTCCAGGGTCAGAGGAGATTCTCCATTCATTGAGTTGGTATGATTTTTCTAGAGTCCGTATCTGCAATAAGAGAAAAGTAGCCTCTCCCCATAGACAGCATCCTTTCAAAACTCTTTAGTCTGTGAATATAATCCCCACCCACCCTTCAGGTCAGTGGTTCTCAACCTGTGGGTCACAACCCCTTTGGGGGTCGAATAGCCCTTTCACAGGAGTCACCTAAGACCATCGGAAAACACATATTTCTGACACTTCATGAATTAAAATTACTGGATAAATGTAAAATTTTATGGTTGGGGGTTACCACAACATAAGGAACTGTATTAAGGAGTCGTGGCATTAGGAAGGTTGAGAACCACTGCTTCAGGTAATTACTTGAGGATTAAAAACTACTCTTTTTAAATTGGACACTAGTTCTTTGAGATTGTGAAGAAAGGATACTGCTATATTAGCAAAAGTAAAGAAATAACTGAGGATTTTCTTATCATTATGGCAGGACTGAAAATGTAAGGAATGCAGAGCAAAAAACAAAAAACAAAAAACAAAACCCTCAGAGAACTTGAAAGATGGAAGGGCAAGGAAATTAACAATATCAGGATATATAAAAGAGAGAGCTCGTTGGCCTTTGTGAGAAAATCAACTAGCAATGTGTTAACAACTATGACATTTGTATCCCTAAGCCAAAACAATCTTGTGTAATCAGTTCCTACAAGGTTATTCCTGTAAAGTTTTTTAACAGTATAAACTGATCTTCTGAGTAAACCAGAGATAGACTACAACAGCTCTTCCATATCCAAAACACTATACTACCAGAAAAAGAAATGAGAAGAGAGAAATGGCCTCAAATATGAGGCTTGCAAGGCCTTCTAAAGAGTGTGCATGGAGTGGGGGCAGTTTCAGAAGTGAACAAATAAAACACTTCCCTCCTTTATCCCCAGATATAGGTAAATGTAAAAATACAGTGGAACCTCGGGTTGGAATGCAATCTGTTCTGGGATTGCGTTCACAACCTGAATTGGTCACGTCCTGAAGCGATGCTCACTGTGTGTGCACAGGCAATTCTGCGCATGCGCAGATGGGGAAATGGCATGGAAAGGAAGCTTTTTGTGCCGTTTTTTGTTTGGATGCTGAGTTCTGGATCGCAAACTGATTAAAAACCCAGCTGGATTTTCGGATAGGAACCGAAGTGTTCGCAACCCAAAGTTCCACTGTAAAGGTTTTCCTCTGTCCAGCTGTGTCTGACTCTAGAGGGCAGTGCTCATCTCTGTTTCTTAGCCAAGGGAGCCAGCATTGTCTGAAGACATTTCCATGGTTATATGGCCAGCACGACTATACGACGAGGTGCATGGAACCCTGTTCCTTTCTGCCAAAGTGATACCTATTTATCTTCTCAAATTTGCATGCTTTCAAACTGCTTGGTGGGCAGAAACTGGAGCAAGCAATGGGAGCTCACCCTGTTATGTGGTGCTCATGTATCAAACCCAGGATGTCAGCTTTCCAGCTGACAAGCTCAGCATCTTTAACCACTGAGTCATTGTGCCCCTTCCTCATTACATGCTATATAGCAAATCTTAATTTTTCATAACTTTACAGCGCTGATGAGTAGTCAGGGTTTTTTGTTTTAACTTAAGAACAGTTTCTCCTACCATAATTTCTCTACCATATTTATTCTCTATTACTGGAGGGTTGGAAAGATTGATTTCCTTTACTTTTGAAGAGGGTGTTTTTAAACACAGTTTAACATTTAAATCCACAGTTTAAATTTATATCCAGAATATACAGAAATTGGTACCTTGCTTTTTTGGTAGCCAACTTCCATACCTGTCATGCATATTTGCTTTTAAAGAAAAAAATTAATTCTTTTTGGTTGGAAAAAAAAAAACCTGACAGAAAGGTACATCATATAGCAGAGAGCAACTTTTTTAAAGTCAAGGATTCAAATATTTAAACACCCTGGTTTATGATAGGCTTTTCAGTCTATTTTCAGTATTCAAACTCTACCATTCTAAACAATATTCGCAACAGCATCATCACAGTTCTCATCGAAGCCACAGAGAGAGCAGAAGGAGAAGTTTAGCTGCCGACAGTACCTCAACTATGGTGTTTTGTGAAGGATATTTCTAAAGCCAAATGTTATCCCTGAAAATAAGGGGATGTGAACTAGGATTATCCAAATGTTCAGGTACATACAATCAGGATACAGGTAATATTTAACACTCCTATGGACTTTTTTCATTGCTAAAAGAGCTTTCTCCAACTACATCACTGACATTTACAAATTCACATTGTCGAACTTACAAATTTGCCTGTCCCAGGAAAGAAATCTCCTTATCTATCCCATTCAGTTTGCTTTTCCCATTCTGCATTATTGTCCTATCCATTAACATTTTCATTCTCTCTTCCCAAAGCAGGAAGAGTGTGAGAACATCTCTCTTCTTACAAATCTTATTAAAAAGCATTAAGTTGTGAGCTGTAGTTCACTTCATCAGATACACAGATGAGTAATACAGCTTTCTTCCTATAATTCTCTCCTACATTAGGACAAGTACAGTGCATCCCTGCCTTAGGGTTTCAGGTCTCAAACTGTTTACCATTTGAAAAGTTAAGCCCATATTAAAGGTTTAGGTCCTGCATACAATGTAACTACCGTAACTTTTCACTAAACACACTTCTATTATGCTCTGATTATTAAGATGACATATAGATGAACAAGGCGTACTCTTCATTACAGTCAATAAACTAGTTGCTATTTAATAAACTGAAGCTTCCCACTCATCTTCTGAATATTAGAATAGAGCAAATAACATATATCTAATATAAACCAAATATTATGAATTTTCTACTGTTAGCATCCTTGAAAAGTATATTAAACCATCATTTGAAAAATCTACGTAGCTTCTGGATTTTCTCTAGTTAGTTAATACAGATAAAGAATTCATTGCATTATTCCATCCTAATGCTGTTCTTCAATTCCATCACATTTTCTTATCACACTAAACTGGAAACACTTGTCCAGGAATGAGAAGACTATTCTTTCATACATTAGGAAATTTAATCTTCAAACAACCTCAGCCAGAATGTCTAATACTGAGTGATGCTAGCACAATGTTGAGAAAACAAAAAATTATCTACCATAAACTATATTCAATAAATGTAAAGGGAATAATGAAAATATGTATTAATGAAACCTCAACTGAGAATTACATAATGCTAGAAAAACATGCTGCTCTGAAATAGTATAATAATCATTTTTAGTTGAAGCTCATTGTAATTTAAAGAAAATAACCAATAGCTATGAATTAATTATATAAGCATAATTTACCAGCTATTATAGAAGTTTAATAATACATAACATAAAAGTATATAGCATGTTTAAAAGCCTGCTTATATAAGCAGACACTCATTTATTAAAATTCTACTATCAGTTCAACCTCATCACTTATTCATTCATTAGAATTCTACTATGAATTCAGCCACATCTGTCCTTGTTGAGAAGGACAAATCATTAAACTATTCTGAAGGGGCATAATGCAAAATGCTAGCTGCAAACATAGCCAAACATAAGAAATACTAAAATCTATTCCCTTCTCTTTCTTATCAACAAAGAATTGCAGATAATTCCTTTATAGGTGGAAGCCCCATGGAATTGAAATTGAATATATAGCAAACGGATACCGTATCTTTTGGTTTATATTACCTTGTTTGTAGACTTGTAGAACTTAGACCATGATAAAAGTTTATTGAGACTTATAAACTTTAAAAGAGAGCTTACAGGGTTTGTTAAGCTCCATTCGAAATTCATGTTCGAATAAATATTACTGACCTCAAAGAATTTAATTTCAAATATATTCAGTCTTGTTTGTTTCACTTATTATTACAACTATCAGCATTCACAATATCCTCAACTAAGAAGCATAGGAGAGGGTGCAAGTTAATAGCAATAGCAATATTTGATTTATATACCGCTTATCAGGGCTTTCAACCCTCTCTAAGCAGTTTACAAAGTCAGCACATTGCCCCCAAC
>JANHFR010001176.1:151809-162233 GCA_032468015.1 Mimophis mahfalensis | reverse complement strand
TTTATTTATTTATTAATTAAATTTATATGCCGCCCTTCTCCTGAAGGACTCAGGGCGGTGTACAGGGCATTAAAAGGAGACAGAAATAAAATGAAGAGCATGCTGTGGTTATATACATACCTAGGGAAAGAAATGTTGCACTTTAGTCTTCTCTTAGTGGAAAGAATTTTGGAATGATTTGATTTCTATTTTTGACATCCTGCACTAGTTGATATTGGAAATACAATTTGCTGATATAAAATTCTTAGTGTGAAGATTTAGTGGTTCTGATTGATCGACCTTTATATCTTTATGATTCCTAATAACCTGACCTATTGGTACACTTCTTTAAATCTTTTTTGACATGTACAGTTGATAGTAACAAATGGTATATGTCTGGTGGCAAAACAGTATACCCAAACACCTTACAATATATTCTTGGATCCAACTTTCATTCATGTTTCCTCCAATCAACTTCGAGTCCATTATAAAAAGTATTGGAAGAATCAGAAAGGGACAATCTGCAGATATTCACTTAGATGACAGTAGATGTTAGTCCAGTGGTTGTACAGTTTATCTCTGATCCTCATATACAACTTGAAAATAAGCATTTATTCACTTACAGTCCCTCCCTTTCCTACATAATTTTATGTGTGGAAAATCATTGAAAAGCAACTGTTATCTCCATATACAGGTTTTTGTATTCCTATGTAAGAATTGTAATTCATGATAGATGACCCAAAGACACCCACATATCATGGTTCTATCAAGTTCTAGCTTAGTAAGGGTGCTTAATAAATAGAAAATGAGTCTCCCTATCAGAGAATTAACCACACTGATTTCAGATTTCAAATGCATTCTTTTCCTTTAAAAAAAATTGGAAAAAATGAATGCTTAGAGTCCTCACAAGTTTTGCAGAATGAGACAAAAAAGAAAACATGCTGACCTACTCTTATTTCAGTAATGCTATAAATCTTTCTCAATCTTTCTTTCTCAGGCTCCTGTTGTGGGAGGCTGTATTTTCTTTTTGTATCTATTTTGACTACTTTGGTAAATGGCAAGAGCTAGATGAAGAAGGATCTACACACCTTGTCCTTGTGCCTCTTTCTCCCCAATCTATTGTTAATTAAAAGCTGGAAACAACAGAGCTTCAATTTCTTTTCTTGCCTATCTTCAGTATGAAGTTTAGGTAGAAATGAGTATTTCCAATCCTCATGTATTTTTGAAATGTATCTACCATATATATAGAATACAATGAATGGGCTATCAGCAATAAGGCTGTAGTTAGCATAAAAATGCCCCTATATTTGGAACATTTGTGATAGGTCATTGTATTACTTAATTGCTCAATATTCATTCAACATTTTGTTTTGTCCATATCCTTTCACAAGAGGTCCTACTGAATTCCAATCTTTACCATCTTTCTCTGCCCCACCACAAGCAGGTGCTTCTCCCTTGCCATCTTATTTTGAGTTTCTGACATTCTCTCCACATTTTTTCCCTGGACATTTATTCATTCATTTATTTCAAATATTTATATAGATACCCAACATCTAACCAACTCTGGATGACAGTCAATCTCAGCACCACTCCTTCTCTTACTCAGCTATACATTTCCCCCTTTAGATTTCATCAGTTTCTTTCTACCTCCATCTCAATTATTGCCCTCTGTTCTGCTGTTTCAATGGTTTCTTTTAAATATCCCAACTTTATTATTTTTATCAATAACTAATGGTGGGTAACACCTAATATTCTTCCTCCTCTTATTCCTCCCACCAACAACAGCCCTATGAGATGAGTTGGGCTGAGAGAGAATGACTGGCTCAAAGGTACCCAGTCAGTTTCTATGCCTAAAAAGGGACTAGAACTCACTCTCCCTGGTTTCTAGCCAGGTTGCCAATTCCAGTTCAGGTCATTAAATGAGGACTATCTGTATTTTTAAGAAAAATTAGTTGACATGAATTACTTCTCCTTATTTTTAGTTTATGGAATGCATTGTATTTACATGCATTGTATTTACAATGCATGTATTTACATGCATTGTATTAACATATCATATGCCAGCAGCTTATCATACACTGCTAATAAAGGTCAGAAATTGAAGTTATTAAAAAAAACATGCCTTTATACTTTCTGGTGCCTTATAATGAATATTTTCAGCACTGACTGATAGTTCGTTTTTTCCAGCTCTACTTAGATATGCCAGAGATTGAGCCAAACTAAAAAACCATGAACCTAATTCACATATTGTGCTGTGTCATGGAAGTTTATTGGGCACAAGTGGTAATCATGCCAGTGTAGTTCATATGAAATTCATTACCACAAGATGCAATGATTAACTGGCTGTTATTTGATAAATTCATAAATAGCAGATTTATTAAAGTCTACTAAACTTGAAGATTTAGGGACAGCAAATTTGAACACAATACTCTTATTAGTGGCAATTTGTTATTGTTTAATGTTTCCCCATTCTATCACATTAAACAGTAAAATTTAATATCAGCTTTAAAATAGGCCCTGGGGCTGAAGTTAACACTTCCCTTGTTTATACTAATATTTTGGTATAAGCGAGTAAAAGGAGATTGGCGTTTACATATAAAGAACTCTTCAATAACTGAATGCTCTTCAGATATATTAGATTTCAGACAACAGAGTCTTGGAATCCAGATCTCCTGGAGGAGTTTCAATTGCATATGAAACAGGCATGGGGTGATAGAGCTACATACTTTAATGCTTTGGGCTGCAGAAACTAACTCTGGTGTTTAGTATTGGACTCTTAATTTCATGTAAAATAATTCTTGTGTTTATAGAGATGGAATTTAAATTAACCAGAAAATTATTAGCTACTTTTAATAATCCCTCAGTAGCACAAATCCACATAAGCGTAGGGCTAAATCCAGTAAAATACTGCACAAGTCGGTAAAAAGCTCAGTCTTCCCACATTTATACCACTGTAATGAGCAGCATAATGCAGTACCCTATCTCTGCAAAGAAGTGCATTTAGATTAATTCATCTGTGGGAGTTACATTCCTCAGAGTAAACCCTTATCCCAGCATGCAGGTATCTAGCCATTTGAATGTCATTAATATTGATGAGACAAACTGATGAATCAATATGTGCTGTAATGAAATTATCTGGAAAGTGTAGGCACTGGGTTTTTATTTTTGGTTTACTTCTGAATTAGATTGCAATGTTAAGGATAAACAAGGGAAGCCAAATTACTTTGACATTTATCAGCTTGATGACAATATGTGGCTGTGGGAGATCTCTAGTTTCATTTTCTTCTTTCCCACTTGGAAATCGTTATCCAAAACACAAGGGAAAGTGTTTAGGACACATTAGCCAAGTAACAAGAGGAGAACCATTCAGACAAATAGTATGTTTATTCTCTGTGAAATGTTGTGGAGCTTGAAAAGTATCGGGAAAAGCAGGGCATGCCTGTCTGTAGGAATGTGATGTACAACCTGCATAATTTTCATGCTTTCTGCATTTTTAAAGAAAACATGAAGGCTACAGAAGATACTAATATCCTATATTCCACACTTTGTTCTTTTTGACATTTTTACATTTGGTTAGGAGTGAAGGGGAGCAGTCTAGAGTAAAGAGGAAAGAGTAAAGAGTAAAGGCTTGCTTAAATGTTATGCAGCTGTCCATCTACAGTTGCATCCTGTGTCACACGGACACATATCATAAGCCATTTGTATTGGAAATATATTTTAGGATGCTTCCAAGTTGAAAGGTTTATCCAATAGCCTCACCGTTGCCCGGGGACACCAGTAGGAACCCTTTTCATATCTTGACCAAGGAACTGGAGTGAATGACGGGAGCTCACCCCACCATGCAGCAGCACTCAGAACTTAAACATGGGCTTGCTAACCTCCAACTTAGTATTCTAAACTTGTGAGCCACCACATTCCTGACTTATATCATAATGGAGAAAACAGAAACACATAAATGAAGTATAGTGGGAAAAATGCATATGTAGGGACTGGAACTAGCATACATAAGAGTATGATTTATTTATATTTCATATTCTTTGACTTTCTTCAAGACATGCATGAAGACAGGACTTCATATTGTCAATAATAATGTACAGGGATAGCTTTAGGTTTCAGAAATTATTTATAAACAAGATGCAGCAAATGTTTTAGGATGAATTTTCAGGGGGAACAGCTTTTAATGTTACTTGAAACAAAATGGTAAGAAAGATAATGATAAAAATGATTAATTTATATTTAATATATAAGAATGGCATGAAATGTAATTGAGATTCTTGATCCAAAGAGTGAACATTCTCCTAACAAAATTATGTAATAGCAGAACAAATACACCTGAGTCTATTATTCATTCGGTCCCAAGTTTCATCTTGGTGACCTCTGTCATATATACAATGCAGTATTGGCACATTCAAGAAACAATATGCCAAATATGCCTTTTAATAAAAACTAATGTTTCAAGTCATGTCATGCAAATAGGTTGGCATGCATTCTTATGGTAAGGGAAAAGTAGAATACATGGCTATTTCCAGAGACAATACATAAGAAACACTTTAATATTGATATGGGATAAAATTAGAGAACAACATTATTTGAAGATTCTAATCTGGCTTTCAACAATGGAAGCACTTACTCATCCAAATATTATTAATAGGGGGAATGTTATTAGATATAAAGATATTTTGAATGAAAAGAGGGAGCTAAAAACTAAGCAAGAATTGACTGAACAAGGGATTGACTTGTCTTGGTATTCACAATTTCAAATACAGTCAAGATGTGAAAAAGATGCTATATCTTATGGTTTTTACAATGAATTGACAGAATTAGATAAGATTTTGGCAGGAACAGATGAAAGATTGATAAAAAAAAGTTACATGGTTATTTATTAGGCATTAAGCTTGAAGAAGAGCAAGTGAAGGAGACAATGATAGTATGGACTAAAAGCTTTGGTCATACAATAGAACTAGATAAATGGCAAAAACTGGGGGATAGGAATGATAAATTGACAATGTTTACTGCGTATAAAGAAACTCTGTATGAAATGTTTTATAGACGGTATCTGGCACCAGCAAGGTTGGCAAATATGTTTAAAGATAACTCAGCAAAATGCTGGAAATGTCACCAGGCTCCAGGATCATATTACCATGTGTGGTGGACATGTCCAGAGGCTAAAAAATACTGGACTGAAATACATACATGGCTAGAAAAGATGATAAAACAGCATATTGACTTAAAATCTGAAATATTTTGCTAGGGATTTTACCTGAAATTTTACTAAAGAAAAAGCCTATTTGATAATTCATGTATTGACTGCAGCTTGAATTGTATTTGCACAGAAATGGAAAAGTGAAGGGATCCCCATGTAAGAAAGTATGATTAGAAAAATATTAGAATGTACAGAGATGAATAGATTAACACTGGCAATTAAAAAGAAGCACACAGAATATTATAAGATATGGGAGTTATTTTAGTGTTGGTTAGAGAAAAGGTATGTATGTCAGATTGAAAACATGATCAGTTTAACATGGAGAAATTTTTAACAAAATGATATAGAATTAATTTACCTAAAATAAGTAATGTGATAAAAAATAGGTATTTTGTTCCCCTCAGCTTGGGCCCCAGAGGCAGTTTTAAAGTGAAACTCCCAATGTTTGTGAGTTCATGAGCAGAATGCCATCTTTTGCCTTTAAAGCAAACCCCCACTGTGAGTTCAAAAGCACAATATTGTCTTTATCTAATGAAAACTGGGAAAGGTGCCAAGAGAACCCAATTAACAGATACAGATAAGTTACCGGCCAAGAGTTCAGAAAGCTGGACCAAAAACTCAAAAAGCAAACAGTTTCACAATGAGATGTGAAAGTTGTTCCTTGCAGAGAACCAGGCTCAGCCACACCCCTTTTAACCCCCCTAGGATGTGGCCCAATTAGTGGTCATCTGCAGCCTTTCCCCTTTCAGCATTGCTGTTCTCTCCTCAGTTTATGCCTTTCTCTAGCATCAGCCAAGGCTCCTCCCTGCTGCTGTCAGCTCCCATCATCTCCTGCTGACCCATGGAGCCATCGATCCCTGCTGGCACACTGTCAGCAGCCAAGTCTTGCTGGCTCACGGGAGGATCAACAACCTCCAGCACACTATCAGCAACCAACCCTAACTCTTCTTCTGAGTCAGTGTCAGCTGCCAAATCAGCAGCAGGTGATGGAGCCCCAACACTAGGTATAATATATATACTAGGATATTTAATAGGTAATTAAGATTTAAGAAATAGTGAAACATTGTTATAAATGTTAATAGTGGATGTATAGGTTGTTTGTACCTAGATTATACATTGCCTATGGGAAGATGAATCACTTTGTAAGAGAAAATAAATAAAATTGACATATAGAAAAAGAATGTTATAGAACTAAAAAAGTTAAGATAAGGTTTCTTATAAAAGTGATGTTATGTATTTCAATAATAAGTTTAGAATATAGAATTATTGTGCAAGGTATTTGTACCCAGATGACACACTGTTTGAATGGATGGTGGATTGTTTGTTAAATAAAATTAAAAATAAATTAAAAAACCATGACAAACACAATTTATTACAGAGTCAGTTTGCCCATTTAGAGAGAATCCAAGCAAAACTAACATTCCACTGAAGCTGCAGACAATGCAATTACACTGGAAACAGTTTCTGGGAATGTAAGAAACCTCAGACCGTAACCATCTTAATACCACTGGCATCATCAATTAAATTCTATTAACAGACACTTGGCTTTCTTGAAGATAGGCAGAGCTTTATTCATGTGAAAAGCCAAAAATGATCTATTTATTGCACCAGAAGAAAGCTTGAAATAATAATTTTCTTTCAGAAATCCTACCAGGTCTTCACTTAGTATCTCATCCAGATGCCACTGAGTCTTCATGACTAGATAGGTACCCACTATTTGTATTTGATTTGTCCCTATTTGTAATCTATAGCTCTTCCAAGGATCACTACTACCACTTCCTCCATCTTACAGTTGTCTTCCCTGTCTTCTGTTTAACTCAACCTTGTCAAGCAGAGTAATTTTTCTACTCCATGATTTGCTCAATGTATGTTAGTTTCTGCTTATGGATGATCACTTTTAAGACAGCAGCCAGTCTTTATTTGGTCCAGGACTGATGGATTGTTTCTTACTGCAGTCTCTAAGTCCATAATTTGAAGGCATCTATCTTCTTAGACTCATTCTTTCCCCAGCTTTCATAACAGTACATTACCCGTTGAAAAATGACTGCTGTAACTATTTTGTTCTTTACTGTCACTAGAATACCCTTATCCTTCATAAGCTATTAAGTTTCTTACTGTTTTCTCTCTAGAATTAATCTCCTCCTTACCTTTCTACCGCAGTGTATATATTTATTCTTGAGCCGAAGAAGATAATAATTATCTACAACCTTCCTTGCTTTCAGTCAACTCTGAGGTTCCTACACATGGCGGTTTACATTAATTTTGCTTTAACAATATTTTTTATTTTAGGTTTTGTTTCCATGTCTTTTAACTAATAATATAGCAACACCTGCATATTTCAGACCGTTAACCTTTAATTTTGATACCAGCTGGCATCATTTCCAATCCTGCCGGTCCTGTAATATATTCACTGCATAAATTAAACAGAAATGGGGACAATGTGGATATTTTTTTTATACCTATCTCTCTTTTGAACCAGTTTGATTTTCCTGACCCACAGTAGTTCATTATTCACTGAAATATTTTCCCAGAAGGGTAATCAGATATTCTGTGATATACATAAGCCTGAATTATTTCACCTTCTTGCATGAAGCAAAATCCTTGCTGTAATTAAACAAATTATCTTGTATACTTTCTCTCTCTCCATTTTTGATATTATGTTGGCTTCATGTTCATCCAATTTTTCTGAAATCTGCCTATTCATTTGGCATTTCTCTGTTCAAGTATGGGTCTCTTAAGCAAAACTTTTTATAAAAATTAATGCATTTGGGATTAATAATTTGAAAATTAATGTTTTGGGAAATTTTACATTCTTCTTCTGCAAACTCAGTATAAAGTATATTCTATTTTTCCCTGCATCTATCTTACATAGTCTTGTTCCATGTGTGTCAATCTACAGCTGTTAGCAGTTCACTGCCTTCTTCTTCGGCAGCTTGAAACAGGTCAGTGGGTGTTCCTTGTCTGGTGCTTTCCTAGTTGACAGCTGGTCTACTCCCTTTTCAATCTCACTTCTTAATGGAATCAGCCCCTTAATATATTCACTGTCTAGAAATGTTTTTGCCATTGCACTACCTGATAGAATATTTGTATATGTACAAGTAGTTACCTAAGCTTTAAGATACTTGAAATGGTCTATGGGGAAGACCATGGGGAATAGGACAAAGAGAGGCTTCCTAGAGAATGGTAAGATAAGAGAGGGCACAGCTCAAAGTTGTATAGTGGGTGCAGCAAGAGGCTTAAAAGAACCCTCCCTGGCTTCTTGAACTGTAAAATAGATAGCAGGAGATTTTCACTTGCAAGCTTGCTTAATAGGTATCAGCCTTTCCAGGTAGACCAGGCAGGAAACACAGCCAATTGAACAAATTCTACTTTATTGTGAGGCTATATGAACAAAATCTATAAAGCTTTTATTAGTGTCCACCTTCACTATAGAATGGGGAATGCTCTCTCTGGTGTTTACATTTTGTATTCTCATGCCATTTAATAGATGGATATCATTAGAGCTAAAGACAATTTTAGTTTTTATATTTATAATATAATATATTTAGTTTTATATTTTTTAAACCGCTGTGATTTGTATTTGTATTTTTGCTCTTATACTATGTATATTTTATATGTTTATATATTTCTGTGTTTCAAAAAGCATTGCCATGTTCAGCTTAACATTTTGCTTTCCTTTTTTAATGGAAGGAAGGGGAAAAGTCTATTGAAGATCTAGGTTTTTCCTCAGATTGTAGTTTTTATCAGTCCTTGGGGATTTGTTTCATAAACTCTCATATAACCATAAGTGCATAACCTATTATTCTTATACACTCTTGCTTGTTTCCTTGTGATATATGAAGCTCTTTATATGGAGCCACTCTGTTGGTTCTTCTCATTTCCAGGAGAGGCAAATGGTTTACACACTGTCTGCTTATCTGATTCTTTTCATCAAAAATGCCAGGGTTTAAACCTTGGATATTCTGTCTGCAAAACATACATGTGACTTGGCTAGCAGCCTAACACCTTAGAAGGCCACTTTTCATACGTTTTCCAAAGGGAGTGCCACATCCACAGAAAACTGATACAAAAAGAGTCAATTCTAGCTAAGAAAATGCTACGGCTACTATATAATATTTGTTAATGAGCCGTGTTACAGCACTATACTGGTAAATGGATATACAGTGGATTCTAGGGAAATCTGCAAATGGCAGCAGATTAGTTCTAAAGAAAAATAGCTGCTCTACCCTGCTATCCCAAAGCATCTCGATTCAAAGACATTGATGAATGGCTCCACATGCGGCACAGACATCTGAGCAGAGGGACTCCAGGCATTTTAAGAAGTAAAGCTGCATGATCTGATTGTGCCCTTTATCAGGGGATCTTCTGAGTCAGTACAATAGAGACCTCACTAGGATGAAGGGACCTCTTCCCCTCTTCATGCCTTCCCCCCAGTCCTTTTTGTTTGTTTGTTTGTTTCATTCTCTTACAGTATCCCAAATCTAATCCATAGCATGCAAGGCTCACTGGAAAAATCTATGGCTTAGGGTACTGCAAGGTAAAGAAGAATAAGCAAAACTCACCCTCCACTTCTGATTTTTGACTGAAGCCTCAACTGATCATAGAGTTTACCTTCCTAGAGGAACATGCACGATTCTGCAATGTAACAATTATGGATCTAATAATATTGCTTTGACACTGATGATATACAACAAACAGAACAAATCCACAATCATGAAACATAAGTTAAAAATAGATTTTGTAAGTAAATGGATGGAAATAATAAATCTTCATAGGTGCAGAAACAGGTGCTTTTGAGACTAACCCATTATTAATTATTAGATAATATCTCTTCCCAATGAAGCAAAATGCATCTTAATCATTCATTCAAAAATACTATTTCCCTAGGTAACCTTTTAAATCATCTCAGTACTCTAATTACATTCATATATTTGATTAAAAGAACAGGATAATTGAAAAGAGAGCTCTTTTTGTAACCATAAAGAGTTAATATCTTAAATCTACATTCTACATTTGCTGCGGAAGGAATCAAGTTTTTTTCCCTATTTCTTTCCATTCTCTTTGTACTTTTTCTCTTTTTTATTCTTTCTTTTCTTTATTTCTTTTACTCTTTATTAGTTTGTGTTAGTTTTCAATTTTTTTGTAAAACTTTTAATAACATTTATATGCCTCTTAAAGTAATACCAGCTGCCTGCAATTAGTGCAGGTTCAACTCCCACCAGGCTCAAGGTTGACTCAGCCT